>VZSU01001764.1:148501-209919 GCA_013398715.1 Nesospiza acunhae
GCCGTGGATCCCCACGGGCTGTGCATGGATCTCTGCATCCCTGTGGATCCCCATGGACTGTGCATGGATCTCTGCATCCCCCATGGATCCCCAGGGGCTGCAGGGGCTCAGCTGATTCACCATGGTCCCACCAGGGCCTGCAGAGGAATCCCAGCTCTGGCCGCGGGAGCACCTCCTGCCCCTCCTTCCCCACTGCCCTTGGTGTCTCCCAGCTGTTTCCCTCACATGTTCTCACCTCTCCCACTCTCTAGCTGGAATTAACACTGCTCCCACTTTGTTTTGATTTTCTTCTCAAATAAGTTATCACACAGGCATTACCAACCTCTCATTGCCCAGCCCTGGCCAGCAGCATGTCCATCTTCAGAGCCATCAGGGATTGGCTCTGCTGGATATGGTGGAAGCTTCCAGCAGCTTCTGACAGAAGCCACTCCCATGGCCCCCCACTACCAAAAACCAGGCCATGCAAAACCAATGCAAGTACTTACAAAAGTTATTCTAAAGCTCATACATTGCAGAAAGGACTAGAATAATTGCTCAATACTTTCTTCAAACTGAAAGGTTCATTATTTTTTTCACATCACTAAATGCTGAAAACGTAACTAATTATGTATTATTTACTTGTCATATTTTAAATGGCTTTTTGCAGGCTTCCTCTGAAAGATTATGCTGTACTATCTACCATTATCATCACTGCTAACACAGAGGTGAAATGGTCTTTCTTCCAAGCAGAAAGAGCAATAAAGGGCAGTGGAAAGGGCAGTACTTCTTTTTAATATGGTTTTGACTTCCTAGTATTGTTGAGTAACTTACCTTATGTATTCTAAAAAGCTGAACAAATTATCCTAACAGAAATAACATATTCAACTTCCACATTTATATCCTTTTGTCTTCATGTCAGTAATAATTACTAAACTAATTTAAGTGTCTTGCTTATTGAATAATTGTTTGGTGTGTTTTTCTTCAAGATATAAACATTCAGAATGTAACCTTTCAAAACATACTTCACACAACATGCTTTAATTCAGGCTTTACAATAAACTCTCAACTAATTCCAATCATGCTTTTAGAATTCTCTTTACTTCAGCACTGGTACTGTCACTTCGTATATTAGGACAGTGTTGGCTAGAGCACTGCTTTAAATTTCCTCTCAAACTAATTTTAGTTGTGTGGTGGGGGAAATAACATAAATGGAAAGAAATTAAGAGATTTGGAGCAACATTTTCACACAAACAACACAAACATTTTGGGTACTGTGTTTAGGAAGGAAGGGATCCACTGGATACAACTCTAGCCAGACCTGACACCATGCCACATGGAAATCTCCCTTCTCCCAAACTGCTACTGTACTTTTTCTGGAGCAGAATCAGAATTCAGCCTCTAACTCCTTGCAAGTCACCAGAGAAAGCAGGGAACTCTACTGGCACTCTTCTTGCAGCAGGTCATTTTCATGTGCTGTTAGCTCAACTGCATGCTTGCCTTGTCTTACTGCATAATTCTGTGCACTTTTAGTGGAAATAAAATAGAAGCAGGCTCTGTCCCAAACAAGTCAGTGCATAAGAATAGAAGCAAAGGGCATCTGATGTCTTACTTCCCTGAGGAAATTGGCAGAAAGAGTTCCCATATGCCTTGTAGTAAGAACAAAAATTCCATATCAAACAGACTTAATGTTAAATAAATCATTTAACAAGGCAATCCAAGACTGCAAGATGTACACATTTTTGGGAAGGAAAAGCAAGAAGTTCTACTGAATAGGATTCTGCCTCCAAATGTATCCCTCCCATGAAAGTGAATAAGTAAAATGGTAGATTTTTAAATGGCCAATTCCCAAGGTCTATGAAAACATTATCTCTAAGAGGAAATTGGACTGGAAATGTCAGATCTGCCAATGGTATGGGAAAATGGTAAACAAAATCATAGGGAAAAAAAGAAATGGAAATTATAAACTTCAGGGAAGTATAAAAAAAATATAGAAAATGCTATTGAAGTAATTTTTTTAAGAAATAAGAGGCATTAGATCTGACAGGGTAAAAAGCACTTTGGGGAATGTAGAGGTCAGTAGAACAAACAGCCACTACAAGCTGTTTACACTTTCTCCTAAGACACTTTGCTAGTGGTTTCCCATGACACAATATTGAGCCAGCATTGTGTTGAACAAGGGAGAAGATATGACCAGCAGAGCCACTGAGAAAGATAAGTAACTAACCACTTCACCAGGACTTGATTCAGGTCTTAACTCAGGCGAAATATGGCAAGATTTCATCCACATGTTTTTGCAGTACCTAAGAAAAGGCTTTGTGAAATCAGATATTGAGAAATGCCAGCTGCTCCTTCTCAAGACCTTCAATTTATTATTGTGCACATTAGTAACCCATAAAGAAATTTAAGACAGTTGACACTGCTGATTTACTTTTAAAACTTTTTTACTTATTTAGCATAAGTACATCCTCGTAGTACACCTAAAGGTACTTCTAGTGCACCTAATAGTTCTGTGCCTTCAAAGATGTTGAAAAAAAGAAAGACAAAAAACAGTTGTACTTTTTAAACTCGCATGGAAACATTCTGCCAGTGTGATTATTTACTCTTTACTTAGAATCACAATTTGCCCTGCTGGCTTTATGTGAGTGGCTTGCAGTAATGGAAAATCTATTTGCTTTTAGTAGAGCATAAGGTACTCAACCACCATAAAGCTTATTGTCAAACTAGTGCTGGCTTTGCACAAAATGATTTCTAATGTTCTTCATTTTACTATGTTAAATGAATTCTCTAGTGCAATTATTTTGCAGTGGATCATGGGGGTAATAAGCTAATTGTTACTTGTTTTAATTGCTTAAGTATGAAGTGTCAGTGATTTATAAGTAATGAAGAAGCTGAGATGAAGTCATAAAATACTAAACGCCCATAAGATCAAGTAGTGCACTTCTGCAATGAGGAAGACTTTATTTCCCAATGGCAAAAAAATGCTGTATGCTCAGCCTCTCAGTAGTAAGCTACGGACAGGAGAAGGAAAGAATTTTGTCTCCTTTCTTCAGCATAGTTGCTTTTCAAGCAATGGCAAGTTCCCTTCAGTGAAATCGCTGCTACGGTGTTTACAGAACACATTTCGTACACTGCACACAAAAAGGATGACATGAACATTACTCTGCAGGAACTGGATGAAAACATTTTTGCAAAGCTTTATGCAGTCAATGGACCTAAACCAGTGTTCAATTTGTTGCACCTGTTCTGAACTGGAATACAGTTGCTTTAACAAGTGATTTATATTAGCATGATCAAGTAGAGTTTAGCTTTGCGTGATACAGAACAAAGTCTTATTATTTGTTCACACTGTTTATAATGAAGCTGTCATACAGTGTATGCTTCTCCTTGATCCAAAATATGTAACTATGAAAATCAGATGGAATGCATAATTCCCTATTGCATTGGTCCACAGAGATGGATGAGGGAAAAGCTGGTTTGTTTCTTGACTTAATATTTTAAGCAAGGTCCTAAATTTCAAAGACTTGCCATAAATAAATCTCTGTGTGTGAATTTACAAACTTTATTTTAAAATATTAGAGGATTGATGTTCAATAACTCTTCAAAACTGTACAAATTACGGAAAGTAGAACAAAATTTTACAGCATCAGAACAAGTTGATAAAATATATCTTTTAACTTGCTCATCCGTAGTGCAAGCTGTAAACATACAGAACACAGAACTTAGATTCTAGTCCATAAGCTCAAGGAACATGGGAAACTTTCATCCCATCTAATCTGAACTTCAAGATTTAAGGCTTGATCATTTCCAGAAATCAAATTTCTGAAATATCATCAGAGTATTTTTACATGGATATCTGAAAGAATATGTTGATTAACTGATCTGAAATTTCTCCTCTGTTAAAAAAGCAAGAATCTTCTTTACAATCTTTGGTCAAGTAAAAATACAAATGGAAACTTGTTTGCTACAATAAACAAGATATTTTTGGTGGTACAGGTCAGAAGATTTCTTCCCATTGTTTCTGCTGAAAATGGTGTTGGGCTCTCACTGAGTTTTCATGCCCAAACTGATGTACTTTGTCACTGCCCCCATCTCAGGGTAAATCATGAACTTTAAGATCACAATAGGCATAAAAAGCCAGGATTTCTTTGGTTTTGTTTTCTAAGGGGTTTGAGTTTAAAAGGATAGCTTTCACATTGCACAATCCCTAAATCTTTCAAAGGTATAACACTGCACGTGTCCAGAGCAATGTGAGCACAGCACGGTATCTGAACGGCTGTTTACCTTCTGTTATACTGCTGAAGAGGAAATTGAGCTATATATGTTTTTTATTGGCTTGGGATATCTATCTACTATCTGAAATTACTTCCATTTCCATATCCATTATGTGAATTGGATGTGGAAATTATAGTCTCAGGTTTCTTGTGGCATCTGCACACTAATGCTGATAGCATGTGGACTCAACACCCCTTGGAAATAATTGTATGAGATCACTCACACCATTACATTTGATGCATTAGGTCCATTACATACTCCCAGAGATCTCTGTCCTCAGTACTGTAAGCAATATCCTTGATCGTGCTGGTATCAAGGAGAGAAATTCACCTCTTATTTAATCATAATAAATGTGATATTTCAGGGTAAAAGCAGTTCCTGACAGAAATCAACTTCTTGGTCACAGCAGATTTGCTGATCTCAGCCTTCACAGGAGGGGCATCTTTTCTCTCTTTTGTAATAATGAACATCAAGAGGAAAAGACCCTTACTGATCATCAGGTAAAGTTGTTTGGGCTCTCTTCAGCCAGCAGAAAATCATACACATACATTAGTCATGAAATGGTGCACAGAGATAACAAGCCAAGGTACAAGTTGTGCTTTAAGGGCTGTATTACCTAAACCCAGCCTGGACTGAAAATGAGCTGCAGCTTGCTGTGTTTCAGGCTGATCAGATTTCCAAAACACAATGTAGTGGGAGTGTAACTATGTGTCTGTGTACATAACTACTCAGATTGCATAGGAAAATTCTAATAGCTGCTGGTAAAACATGGTGATCCCATGCCTAGCCCTTTA
This sequence comes from Nesospiza acunhae, assembly GCA_013398715.1. NCBI lineage: Eukaryota > Metazoa > Chordata > Aves > Passeriformes > Thraupidae > Nesospiza > Nesospiza acunhae. The sequence goes on from VZSU01001764.1 coordinate 153,547, forward strand.
ATAACAAGGCAGGGAAGTTTAAGTTATATTTTTTTTGTAAAGGAGTTGCAAACAAACAAGCTTTTCACACAAAATATCATTTACCTTCCCTGAATTTCCTTGTTCCTGCTTTTTCTGGGAAAGTATCACCACATGCACTGCTTCAGGCGACAGTGATTTAAGTCAAATACACACAATAAGTCTCCTCTGTGTTACTTTGGTGGCTTGTTTCAAGTGTTATAAGGATTTTTTGAACTAAGCAAAGGCAGAACAGTAGGACACCGAATGTACGTCCAGCTACGCCCGCAGATGAATCAGGATTTATCTGAGGATAATGGCTTCATTCATCAAATCCAAAGATGAAAGCCACATGATAGAATAGGTACCAAAGTCAGTGTGGGACAGTTCACAAAGCGCTGTCAGTACCAGGAAGAAGGAAGAAAAATACTTGAGTGAAAGTGAATTTCAAAATTAGGAGTAGTTGAATTTGGACAAGTATCTGATAACTGACCATGGTTCAATGTAAGAAGATCAACTATATGAGTAGATAATATTTTATAAAGACAATCTATAATTTTCAAATGTATAGTGTTTAAGTCCTAAAAGATGACTTGATTTTAATTTCCTTCTATGAAGCTAATTTTCCCCATTGGAAAATGAAAGGATGTCCTACATTTGACTAAATGCTTTGCATTCTATAGACTGCAGTGCTGTGTTGCTGTTTTCAAAGCCTTTTCAATAACACAAATGCCAAAATCTCCAGAGCTTAGGATAAAGCAGGAAAGGGGGAACAATTTGGTTTTGGCTTCATTTCTGTGCTGTTCTGGTACAATTGCATGTCCCTTTGCTTTGCTGAGTGTAAAACAGATGGGTGAGAATAGAGAAAAGTCCTCTAGTTCCTCTAGTGCTTTGGTAAGCAGCAGGATTCTGAGATGGAAATTGTTCGGAAGTATGTATGCCTTCATTCTGAATTTCTGAAATTCTGTTTATAACAGATCATCCTAAACTCATATACAACAAATTATGCAGATGCCCTATACAAACACATTCTCCTTTGCTCTCAAAATTATATAACATTAAGGGTAAATATTGCCATTATTTAACACAGTGAGGTCAGCTGAAATAGAATGAGAAAACTCGAGATTGCAAGACTCTAGCAAACCCACTGTGTTAGACACTAATCATGATTCACAGACAAAAACAAACAAACAAAACACAGTTGAACAAAACAAAGACAAAACAGCAATCCATGATCAGTAGTCGTAACCAAACCAAGTCACCAAGATCAGAAAGACTTCATGCAGCTTTTATGGAAATACTGAAACTCAGGCCAAGAATATCTAGTGAACTAACAGTGCTTATCCTAACAGTGAGTCTTAACTGCAAGGATTTATGGATTGGGGGAAAAGAAAGAGAAACAAGAAAAAAATAAACTGGCGTATAGAAATCATATTTCTTTTCCAGAGTCACATTGCATTTCAAATGCAAACACACAAAGGAGCAAAATGCAGTTTGTTCAGAGTACAGGCTGAGAGGAGTCTGCAAACTGAGACCACTGCCAAGATACTTTGCATATCGTTTGGGCTTGATTTCTTTTCCAAGCTTTATAGGGAAAAAAGGAAGTGATTTTCTCTAGAGAGATTTTTATTTAGCATTATTTTTTGAATCTCATGTTAAGAGGAAAACATCACATAAATTATTGATGAAGCTGCATTATTTCCTCACCATACGTTATTAAGTGACAAAACATCAGTTGAATATGTCTTTTCAAGAAAGATTTTGAAAGACTCAGGAGCTTTGTCAAACTAGTATAATCCTCTTAGATGTGCCAACACTGAAATAAATTTTATTGCTTCTGGAATTAAGAAGTATAAAATTGAATGGGGGAAAAATCATTAGATGGTTTGATTCAGTGTGTTCTTTTCCCCATCAATCTCAAATGTTCATATTCAGAAGAACTCTTATTTTATCTCTCAGATTTTAAGTACTAGCAATCTGTATTATCCACAGTGTTTGTGGATAGATAGATATGAGCAGTGTTTATATGAACATCTTAGAAGACATGATTTGCACTTTCAGCTGTTGGAAAATATTAGTTGAACAGGTTAAGCATGATAATATGAATTCAAAGTAGATGTCAGCTCTCATCATGTGCTGTCATCTAAAGAGGAACCCAAAATTACAGTCTAATGAGAATAATGACTAGGTTAAATCTGTGCCAATGCCCACTTTCATAATAATTTCATCTGGTTTTGACATCCTCTTTCAAAAAGCAGACCCATGGTAGTTACATTTTCGGCTAGATATTCTGACTTAAACCTGCATGATATTACTTGGACCTTTCAGGAATCTGGGGAGGCCATTCCACTTGAATTGTGGGTTAGGTGTTAATGTGGGCACGGGCAAAAGGAAGAAAGGGATGGACAGCAAAGTAGAGAAAATATAATGAGAAGCATTTTCTGTTATATTTCATAGAGGATATAAGATAAAAATTCATCTACTTTTTAGTGAGGGACTGCGACTAAAATGGAAAACTGCACGTCCATTGCAATGAAAAATATTTAAGGGCTTTTTTTTAATGTTAATTATAAATGAGCATTCCCTACAGATATCTCAGGAGATATGTCTCAGTCTATTTCCTATTGACAGGTGGTAGTGTAAACCAAATGTGGTATTATGAATTCAAATTGGATTTCAACTGCTCATCATTCATACTCTGGCTTCAGAACAGGCTGAAGCAATTATTGCCTAAAAGCCATAATGAAAATGAGTAGCTTCTCTACCATTTTCAAGTCTCTTTCCTTATTTTTATAAGTGGACAGATTTATGATGTCCATTTAATATTTATCATCTCAGAAATTTATTATTCTGGATTGTATACACGTATTACTTTTGATTAGGTGAAGCAATAAATGCATACTCCATAGTGCAAGTATAAAAATATAGCATTTGGGTGGGGGTGGTATTTCACATGGACAAGTGTCAAATCCAGAGGATTAGTTTTCAGTCATTAGGCACAGAAATGTTGACATAACGTTACAGTAGGGGTTACTGGTCTCAAAATAGCAATAAGTCCCTAGGAGAAAAATAAATTATCTGTATATACTCCAAACACAGGCTAATTTTGTTAGCCCTATAAACACATGACACATGCAAACAAACTCCACACTAAGTACTCCACTTCTTCTTTTTCAATTTGATTTCAATCTTCTTGACCTTCCAGTTTGTTCCTTGGTTTAGAATTGTGCAACCTGTAACCACATTATTATGCCAGAGAATATAAACAGCAACACAGACCCAGAGATGTCCCTGCTAACAATGCAGAGAGGGCACAGAGAAAAAAAAATCACTTGCCTGTAACAATGAAAGAGAGAAGCTACTGTCAGAAAGAGGGAAAATATCCCCACTAAACTTCTCTGTCATGTTCACTATGGAACTTTCGCCCTTATCCTCCTGCTTATCTCTGTGCTTTCTGCTGCTGGCTAAAGCAGCAGTACAGTCTCACCATAACAATACAGCTGGGAAAGAAGCAGCTGCAAAATGTGCTGGGATGGAGCCCTGGAGAGGCGGGAATCAGTGCAGACACGCAGAGCCCACAGAATCATGGGTTCACTGAGATCTGCTCTTCCAGAAGAGCTAAAAATAGCAAAGCTTGAGCATTCCACGGGCGTGAACCATCCAGGTGACTCCGGTGTGACCATTGCTATGCACCGAGTTAAGCTTATTGTTTATACACACACAAAGCTCCCACTAGGAGTTTAAAGACAACCCTGCCAAAATTTAACTTTGCAATTCCACAGAAAGTGTCTGTGCTACAGTCTCTGCTCAGTGCAAAGGACAGGCAGATAGTGCTAATTAATACCAGCAGCTGGGATGATTTTACAGCCACAGAAGCAACAGTTTGTTACAATGAGCTTCCATCTCATATTAATTTGTAAATAGAAAGCTCCCACTACCAAAGTATTCACTGATTTTTAATTATTGACAAGGACTCCATTGTTAGCATTTCATAGGTCTGCACAGAGTAACTTAATCTGTCATTTGAAGTTCCTTTTACGAATATCTTCATTAACCAAAGCAAGTGAAAACTATCTGATTCAAAATGAACAATAATAATTTTAAAACCATCTCCCTGTGTACAATTAAGCTCAAAAGATGAGGGTGTTTACTGTAGTTAGCAAAATACAAGTCTTCATGACATTTGGAAAGATTAAACATAAGTGCAAGAAGAGGAAGAACTGCTCAGCCTTCCTGAAGATGCAAAGAGCTCATGTACCTTTCTAATAGCCCCCTAATTAAATTAATATATTCATTATACCGTCTGGTCTGACTCACTGAAAATATAACAAAGTAGATCACAATTAAAACATTATAAATCTAACTCAACTTTAGAGTGAACACTTTGGATTATACCATCATGGTTAAAAGCTGGGCTGTCAGCAACGTGCCAGATGATCCCACGGAAGCTAATTCAGCAGACACTTCACAATGCTCTCTTTGTTAAATACATCTGTATATTGATTTCCATATTTGTATTTTAAGGCAATCTCCTGCTTAGAAAACAAGATCTCAATGTACAAATGAGGCATGGAATATCTGTCATTTTTCAGATCTGGACCAAAATTTGGAGACATAAACTCTCAGGAAATAAAATGTTTTACATCTGCAGCAATTAACCAGGCAATTATTACTCCATTTATTTTCTGGAAAAAAATGGTAAAAAATGGGAGGAAAAACCATATTTGGCTTAATTTTTATAAGTCTTCTCTCTTTCCTTTTAAACATTAGCATATTTAAAACCAGCATCATTTTGAGAAGCACATACTTCCTTTCCCATTAAGTTTTGATATAATTCAAAACTGATTTTGCATTTTTCAGTATTAATTTAATTTCCATCAAAATTTCTACAAATGGGCCTTACATTATCAAAGTCCATGACCAGGTCAACAGCTGAAGGAGAGACATATTAATTGTATTTATCTATTTTTGGTCAAAAGTGACTCAGGTCACACTGACAGAACTAGAATCAATTTGTAAAAACCCTTTCTTGTTTATTCAAATGCAAAATAAGTAAAATCAGAATGACAGTTATAATTACTGTTATTTCTCTGGACCATCTATTTGCAGATAGGATGTGAAAATATATGGATAGAAACATTTATTTTTTGCCCATCCCAGGCTCACCCCTCATTTTAATGAAATACAGCACTGGGTTTTGTCACAAGCCAGGTCATTTTTCTACAAAGTGGGCAGAAATCAGTAATTTGCAAACCACGATAGTCTTGGGAAAATGGGGGGATTTTCTGTATGATTGATCCCCCTAAGACACAACAATTCTCCCACACAGAGGCAGCTGGGGCTAGTTCCACTGTGGAAATGATCACGTGCTTCCCCAAATTACTACTGAAAATGACATCTCCTTAATTTTGAAGAGATAAGTGACACAAGAGAAAAATATCACTTGGAATAACCTTAAATATTACACCTTAATATATCTGTATCTTAAGACATAACAATGTGTAAAGAGTGATCCTCAATACTTATTACAGCATAAGTAATAAATTCTACCCTGGTCTATCAGAAGCAGTAAACCGGAGGGGGGGTTTCGCCTTTTATATTTTTTTCTGCTCAACACCTTTCGCTAGAAATAAAAGCCCTCAGTCCATAGGATTTGTGAGAAAAAGAAAGTCCTTTTAAAATAAGAAATAAAAAATGATTGATGAATTGATACCAGATTTATATTTGTATGAGAGATAGAAAAAAAATCTCTCTCCTGGGCGTGATGCCACCTATTGAGAATCTGTAGGGCATAAATGGTAATATTTAATTTTTTTTTTTTTTTGGCTTATCCTTCAAAGCACAGAAAAAAGGAGAAAGTGAAATTACAGATTGACATAACATTGTCAGCAGCATCCATTTCAGTGCTGCAGGTGCATTTCCCCAGTCTAAGTTTGACTCTGCTTGGGCTATAATGGAAGAATGTATTTGCATATTATCACAACCCATCAGAGAATCAGTCCTCCCATACCCTGCCAACCCAGGGAAAAAGAGGTTTCTCTTTTCTAGAAACATCAGTTAATCTATCCTATTTAAAGTACTATAGTTTTGAATTAGATGTAATTGAAAACCTGCAAAACAGGGCAAAATGGAGTTTTAGCTGAAAATGTAAATAATGAGAGATAAAGTGATGCATGTTACCAAGTACCATCTATCTAGATTCCCACCAGTTAAACAAATGTCAGGGTATTGATCTGTTCATACAATAGCTCGGGGGGCGCGGTCTTGAATTTCCTGTGGCTCTCAAGAAACCCAGCAGCAGCTCTTGTGCCAGGGCTGCGTCCTGTGTCTGCCAGAGGGCTGGGGCTTTCCACAGAGGCCTGGCTGCTGCAGACAACACACAAGATCCTATGGATTTATTTCATGAACTTCACAGACTCATCTGCACGCTGAGGTAGGACACTCAGCGCACTTGGAAGAGCACCAGCCCTCAGCAATCTGCTCCCAGAGCTCTTCCCTCTCCCCATCCTACCCTCTGGTGCAATAAATGCACAGGATGACTTCATTGCTTTAGGAACCTTTTGGCCTTTGTCCAGTTCAGCACAGAAACTTGGCCACCTCCACATAAGGCACTCAACTGCTTTTATGTCCTATATTCATACCTACTGAGGATTTAATAAAAGGAGCCAAATTCTGAGAGTGGTTTCCCAAGAAACAGACTGTGGGAAGGACAAGGCAGAGCCCAAGGGGGAAGGAGCTCCTCAAGCCACCCCCCAGACCAGCAGAGAGGGCAGCTTCTCCCTGCTGGGAGCTTCTTCATCCATCACACCCAGAGCACATTTCCTCACCAAACTTCTCTGCATGACTGTGGCACTCAAAGCCCATTCTTTAAGGACTTCTGTGAATCAGCTATTATTATTTAGTTAGGAGAGTCTGGATTAAAAGTATATATCAATTATACCTGTGATTCAAACTAGTCTATCCAGTGCTGTTTCACTTAAAAGGAGCCAAATCCAAAGCATCAGCAGCATCTTATTTTGAATATCTCCTCAGCCTTTTTATGAGCTATATTTTACTATCTCAGGCAGGCACCACTTGATTTCTGAAGAGAATTTAGAAGCACAGGAGATATGCTAATTTCCCAGCTTATTATCTTGCCTGACTTACCCGTTATTTTTTCCTTTTCTTCCTGTCATGAACTGAGAAGGTCCCAGATGGAATTTCTAAATGAAAGCATTTGTGTCCACTGCTCCCTACAGAAAAAATGTTAAGGGAGAAAGTCTGTGGGAGTACAAAGATTGAGGAGTTAAAGGGAGGACAAAAGGTATCAGTGGGAATATAGATGAAAACAGGCAGGAACTGAGAAGAACAAAGACAAAGCATGAAAGAATAAATATTAACTGCCCTCCTATACATACATGCCCTTTCCACAGAAGATGGAGCTCCTCAAACTACTTTTCCCCCACTTCCTACCGAAAGAGTCAAACCCTGTTTCCAGCTTTTAATAAAAGTAGATAAACAGCTCTTTCGACAATTAATCTGAACCTTTTTCAGTTATCTTTGCTTACAAGAAATGTATTTCTCATTGAAAAATATATTCAGCTGCTTTGCACCGTATTCACTTTTAAGTGCAAACTGAGTGATGTTGGGAGCAGGAGGAGAGGGGGGCTTTGCTGGCACTGGGAGTTCTTGCAGCTGCCTTTAGCAGGGCTGATCCCAGCCCGCAGCCCAGCCAGGCACAGCTCTGCTCATTCACTTCCACCTCCTTGAGGTTTATTGCTGAAAACTTCTGCTTATAAACATCACCACCATATTTTTATTACAAACACTTCGTGTAGGCAAAGTGCATTAGGGCAGTATTTTGCTTTTAGCTCTCATTACTTGTAATGACCATAACGGGCAATAAAATCTGTTATTAATGTTTAGCTTGGTTTAATCAACACCAGACCACAGCAAAGCACAGAACTGCTGATTCAGTGACCTCACTGTGCTGGGTTTAGGTCCTGCTTGCTGGTGATTTCCAGCTGCATGTTCCCTGGCCTGTATTAAAACACAGTGAGCTGACTACTACCAGAATCATAACAGTAATTGAGAGACTGTTCTGCAGCCTCGAGGGAAAGGTAACTAAATGGATTCTAAAGGACTCTTTTGCTGGAGAGGAAGTTTGTGTAGCAAACTTGCATGGCACCATGGAAAAATTCTGCCTTTCCCTGTCAGACAGACACCCTGTCAGCCTGTACCCAAAGCCCAGCGCAGGAAGCCAATGGCTCTGCTCTGTAAGGGAGAGTGTGGAAACAAATGGGATGAACCACATCATCCAGAGCTCACTGAAATCACTGCAGAGCTGGAGGAGATGAATGAGGGGCATCCACACAGGTTTTACAGCATCTTACTTTTCTCCTTCCTGACAGTTGAAGGGAACACATAATTACAAGCAGTGATTTGCTTTAGAGACTAAATGTGTGTTTCTTTCATTATTCAATCACAGGTAAGATTAACTTTGTGTATGAAGACATACATAAAAATGTAATAATTTCATTGTCAGGAGCCTAAAGCTAACGTTAATTACAGTTTGAAACTTTGATTATTAATGCATCTTTACCTATTGAAGTGTGAAATAAGCAATAGTAGTTGGAATGCATCAATTAAATTAGCTTCTGAGATTAGAATTCATAAATAGGATGCTATGTTGTATTTACAGTTAAAATTGTAACAGCATGCAAGAGGTGGAGGGTTCTGTATTCTAAACAACAATACACCTTAACATTCATTCAAAGAAGGAAAAATGTTGGCCTTTATCCATAAACCTATTGCTAAATTATAAACATTCAAGCTTCATGTCCTGTGGAAGCAGATGCTATATTTATTCTATCCAGTCAACTATTACAAAAATCAAATTCACCTTTTTCATAAATCTTGCATAATACACACACCCACGCCCCTTATGAAAGCAAATGGATTCTATACCCAGAACCAAGCAAATATTGAATACAGGTATTCAAGAACAATAATTCAAAAAATTAATAGAATTCTCTGTTAGCTAACAACATTTTTTTTTTGTCCATTTTCTAAGTTTGTTCATTTTACTTTGTTGAGTTGGAAAGTCAACAGTACAAAAATGTATCACCTAATAAGTTAATACCATAAATACTTGAAGGAGAAAACGTGTGTACAAATTACAGAGAAGAAATAATGTTTTACCTGTATTGTAATTGTTTAAGGACAGAGGAAAATGAAATTTACTTAAACAAATAAAGCTTTAAAGAACAGACTTCAGCTTCTGTAGAACATAGGAAATCTGTTTCAATTCCTTTGAAAGTTCCTATTCACTTGTGCCAGTTTTTTCAGTTCTGAAAACGTACTGTCTTTGGTCCAAGCACAGAACATAATTCCCCTGTGATGTCTTTCTCTCCTCATAAATTCTCTCTCCCTTTGCACTAACAAATTTACTGAGTGGTTACTTCCCTCTCAGTATTTGTTCCAGATTATTGCTTTTTGAAATTAGTCTTTAATCAATTTTCATCTTTCCTTTCCCAGGATCCCTATCTTCCTTCAGCCAACATTGCTTCTAATGTAAGACACCTAGGAATGGCAGTGGGATTTCTAAAATGCTGCACATACACAGTTTTAGTGAACATTGGAAGATCTTCCTGATCCTACCATATAAATTAAGAAATCAGCCATCGCACTGTACATATGATGAGCTTTTGGACACATGCTTTGAACAAATGCTTACTTAGGGGAATGCACTTGATAATGGGATCATAATTTTGGTCACCTTTTATATTATCTTTTACATGTCTGCTACAGTTGAAATGGCCAAATTATTATTAATTCAAATGAAATGAAATTTCTACAGGAAAGAAATTGTTACAATTTCATTCCAGAGATGTTTGAGCAATTTATTAAATTTTTTCTTCCTAAAGGATCTTCAAACTTCTTAACTGATTATCATTGACAGTAATGAACTCTGCACCTCAGTACCCCATGAACAGCACACAAAGCATTGTTTGCTTAATTGACTTATCTGCCATCAAAAGCAGCAACTTTTTTTGGGCATCTGTCCTTGCATGAGTCCATACATGATTAAGCCACAAGTAGTTTCACCATGCACATTTTAAGTTGTGAGTTTTTTGTTTTTTTTTTTTTTTTTTAAGAAACATTTTTGTGCAATAAATTAGTCATTATTAGTTACAGACAGCTTTAATTACAGGTACTGATTCAGGCTGAGAGAAAAAGTCTGCACAAAGTGATCTAATAAATTAGATCTGAACAAGAATCATAAAATGACAACCTGAAATTAGCAACATAAAAGCAAATTGTTCTCCAAATTTTCAAATAGATCATAAGCTTAAACTTAAACAAAAAATATCTATTTTTAGTGCCTCTTAGAAAACTCCTTTGAAAGTGACACCAGAAAACTTATTATTCATAAGGGACCAAAAGATGAGGATGAATGAGCAATAATGAAGTAGCAGTTCAGAGAAGGATTTTCAACAGCTTTCTGAAGGCAAGAGTACACTAGAGAAAAATCTTTAGAGAGTGAAAAGATTGCGGAAATATTTCAAATCCTACAGAAGACAAAACTTAATCCAAGATAACATTAGTGACATGCACAGAAGACATCTCCAAAAAATCCTCATACAAAATTAATGAGTCCAAACAATTTAAATGCTTTTGACTTGGAATTATTGCTATTGGGGTTTTGCCTCACTGTGTCGCTGATCCCCAGTTTCAGCGGATGACAGCAAAGAGGCAGAACCTAAAGCAGAGCTGTGGTGACAGACAGGGGTTTGGGAGGAGTCAATGCTACACTGGATTAGTGGGCAGACTATTAATTAGTTACTTTGTCAGTTTGCTGGGGATATTGGGAGAAATCAGCTGTTTGAGTGTGTGGGGGATCCAGGGCAGAGCTGGGAGCTGGCAGGTCTGGCAGAGATCACTCCCTTTGCCCTCCTAGGTACTCCTGTCCTATTTCATCCCGAACAGCCAAAATTCAGGATGGCAAGTCTGTTGGGATAAATACAATTCTCAAACAACAATGACTTGGCATCAGCAATCTTTTTTTTAAAAACCATTCAGTGTCCTGTAAAGCCATTCATGAGACAGATTTTTTTCCTTCCTTCAGAGTTTTAGGTCCTCTGATTTTGTTCCTTGGGGCCACAGTGCCAGTGTTCTGACACATCCTTACTGCCTTCCCTGTGTCCTTCATTTAAGAAACATCTCCTGAAATAACAAAGCTTAGGTGCTCATATAAATCACCTTCCTGAGCAGCCCTGGGCAGAATCTAAATTTTGGTTAATACCTCCAAAGCTTTTAATAGTTCCTTGCAATTTGGTCAGACAGAGAAGCATAATCCCCCACCCCAGCTCCACTCACATCCCCTCCCCTTCCTCTTAGAATAATCCAGTAATGAAGCTGGACCAAGAAATTATCAAATTTGATCACAGATTTTATTTTAGACCCAAAAGGACTGTCTTAATGAAAGAGAAAAAAAAATGCTTTTATGAGAACTCATATCTTTCAATAACTGAAAATTCCAACCAAAAAAATCCTATGACCTTTCAAAGAATTGTATAAATATTTTTCATTGCTCTCCTATACCAGTCCAGCTCAGGTTAAATATCTCCTGACCTGAAGATGTTAACTTCTCTTAGGCTTTGAACTAACTTTAAAAATTATTTCTTTTCTGCCTCACAGACCAGCACTGGGGCTCTAACCTTGAGTGAGCAGAAAAGCCTACGGTCAGTGATTTCTGTGTACAATGATTTCAAGTTGTTCAATCTTGAACACAAAGCTCCTAAGATATGTCCCTAGGTTTTGGGAACATGATCATTTAAGTTAAATCTTTCAAACTTTGCCATATCTGAGCTGCATTTCTTCCATACCTGCTTCTCAAACAAACCCTTCTTTTCCTCTTAACTCCCAACTTAATGTCTCTTCAAGCCACAATCAATTTTTCAATCCTTCTCATCTCTGCTGCCTGCTCAGAGCAAGTCTTTTTCATCTCCTACTATCTTATTTGCCAAGTTTCATCCCTTTTGCCAAGGCCTTTGCTAAGTCTGGCAGTTCCATCCTCTGAGCCAGCCATGCTCACTGAGTAAAACTACCATGGAAGTAACAGAATATTTTCCCTGCTTTTATCAAGTTCTAGTTTCAAAGGCAGTCTATGTCCATGAGAGTAAACTCAACCTTTAAAGCACTTCTGGGGGGGAATTTGGTATTCAAAACCACTGCTGAATATCTCATGGGACTAGGCTTGAGTAGCAGGAAATTATGTGCTGCACAGAACTCCCAATTTGCAAAAACAGTTTCAGATCAAGTAAAAAGATAAACAGGACACTGCTACCAAAGATCCTTAAAACCCTACACAAAAATGTATATGGTGTTTCTGCATTTATTTGAAGGCCTGGAAGCGTAATGCAACTCTCAGAGGACTGCAAAGGTTTCAGTAGATTTTCAGTCAAGCAAGTTTATAGGTCATGTGTTTATACTCTGCCTTATGCAGGTCAGTGCCATGCACTCACTTCTCAAAATGCTGAAGGGATTTATTAAATTTTGGAAAAAGAAAGAAACACTCTAAGTCCAGCTCTTACTGGCAATTCTTGTGATTTTGCTGCATATTTTATCTCCATTCATTGATGAATAACTCAGTCACAATTCAAAGCCATTACACTCCTAACAACCTGCTATTAAATGTAGCAAGAAAATACCTCAGGAAGACTTAGGAGTTGCTGAAGTCATGACCAATTTTGAAAAATGACAATTAAGATAGACAGAAGTAAGAAACAACAGTAATGGCTGAATAGAAAAATCAATGAGGGCCACTCCATTTTGGGCAGAATTTCAACAGATAGAGATGAACTTAATCTTATATAAACTAGCCTGTCATGGAAATGAAAAACATTATTGAGCTCTAATGTCTTCACCAAGCCTAGTCTGAGTCCACCCATTGGTATTTTCAGGAGATGCTGCATGATGGACGGATTGATTCTCTCAGCAGCTCCTACATTGTCTGAATGCCAAAAACCCCATGGCCAGCTGTGTGTTGGACTTTCAAAAGGGTCAGATTGCAGTGGTGCAGACACAGAGATAATAGAAGAATAAAGTTTTGGGTTCAGATGGGGTTTTTTTCCTGCCATGCATTCTCCTGGGCACACAACATGACTTAACATTCACGGAGCCTTTGAGCTCATGAAGGTTGACAAAGTGTGAAGGAAGAACATTGGGAGAGACAAAGCTTGTTTCATACCTCTGTTTTCTGAAAATGCAACAATGTGCATTAAAAGCACCAATAAATCTAATGAATAGATGCTTTTCTGTAAGCAGCTATAACACAAAACCACAGACCTGAATTATTTCTTTTCTTTCCAGGATTGGATTAAAAACAACATGTTTGAAATTGGGAGAAAATATAAAAAAAAAAAAATTAGAAATAATTGATGTTCCATAATAAAACCAAAGTATGAACAAGAAAAGTGAGCAATGCTTCCTTAAGTTAAAGTCACTCACATGAGAAGATGCCTGGTAGGAAAGAGCTCTTCTATTTAGAAAACAAAGCAGGAATCCTAAGTTCAGGTTTTTGGTGGAAGGAGCTAGGTGTCACTCAGAAGTAATGAGAATAAGCAGAGTATCTTAATCAGAAAAACAACTAACACAACCCAAAGAAGCAGAAAAGTAACCAAAGCCACAGAGCAGCTCCTATAGCTCTGTCTCTTATCCCAGTGAGGTTCCTCCTCCTTTGAGCAAGTAAACATGAACACCTTGGTGACAGTGGCTCATTAAAGTCTAAAATATCTCTGCTTCAGAGATGGGTTTTAAAACACAGCAAGACATAATATACATTTTTATAAGTCTAGATATAACATACAGTTTTGTCATAATCTTCTTCAACAACCAGGACCATAATGTGACAAGATTTTGATTATTTGAGGTATTGTTTGTAAATTCATACTATCAACTATGCATCTGACTTTTCTGAGTACTACTAAATAACTTGGCTTTCAGGATAACTTCTTTACAAAACTTCTGCTTCTTTTATAACTCCTACTAGAATGTTTTAGCTCAGAAATGGTCCTATTAGAAGCCATATTTTCAAGACAGAAAGCCAATTGCTAAGGTTCAAAAATGCAGTGATGATTAAAAAAAAAATCACATTAAGGTATTAAGTATGACCATCAGTTAGCATCAAGTGACTTCAGAATGTATTTTCTTTTTAATTTCAGCATAAATTCAAAGTACTACTTTGTTCATGATTTAGTCTTCTACAGTTACACCACCATCTTGGTAACAGCAATAAATGATAAATGGGTCTAAAACATGTATTAAAAACCTGAATTACATCCAAATTGCCCAGCCTTCTCTCAAAACCACTGTGAATCAGTAGAAGAGATAAAATCTTAAGTGAGTACCATCAATTAAATGCAGTTGTAATGAAATAAGCTGTATAATAATGTCATTTGAGCAGTGCAAACCTTGGAGGATGAAGCCTCAAATGAGAAAATGGTGCTGGGAGAGATTTCTAGCAGGATGTAGATAAAACTTGCTCACTTTTACCTGAAATGAGGAATTACAATCCCATTTTACTTGATAGTACAACTATTCCAGCTTCTCCACCTTCTTCCTTCATGCCCCCAAAATTTGTGAAACACCTGCAAAAGAGAGTGCACCTACAACAAACTGAATGGGACACACTTCTGACTATAAAAGAGAAAATCTTCAAGGAAAGAGATAATTTAGCATTTCCTCTGAGCTCTGTGTTTTGCTGCTCCTATAAGAGAAAACTCCAAAGAAGGGATGCAGCTGATGGAATATTACGGGAAATAACGAATAGATTTTACTCCACTTGTAAACCACACTGGATCACTGATCAGAAATAAAACCAAAAAGTGGAAATCATCTCAGAGTACTGATGTGGCCTCAGAAGATTTCCTTCCCCATATTTGTTGCTTTGGGTTATGTCAGTTTGTTTTATAGCTGCAGTAATTTTAAATGCATTTTTCTCTCTTGTGAGATGCACTCTTTCAACTTTCCTTGAGGAAGCTCGAGGCACTGATTTATGGTCAGATATGTGTGAATATATCTGACCATAAAACACACTGTAGTTTAGTATTTACTGCTAGAAGACAGACAATATTCCAGATTCAGCCTCTGAGTTATGTCAGCCCTCTCTCTTGCTGTATGCAGGCTGCATGCAGGTACCATAGCATCCTGTTAAAAATAAAACTGCATCTGGTTTATTAAATTATTTCTAAAGGTTTTGTAAAGGTAGGATTTCAACCCCCATTAGTGGTAAAAGGGACACCTGCAATATTCCAGTTTTACTTACAAGGAAGTCTTAAGTTTGGAATTTTCAACCCATGTATTGTTAAAATATGGATGCTGAAAACATTTGAAATGTCCATTCTCAGATTTGAAACAGACAGCTTCCTTCTCATTATAACTAATAAAAAGTGAATTAATGGTATTAAAGAGACAGAAATGTGAAGCTGCATCCAAGCTCAGGCTGGGGGCTCTTTGGCCATTGTGCTGCATTTGTTGCATGGTTGTGTGGTGGGTCTGCCATTCTTGGTCAGTGGAAGGGTAAAAGTAAAATATTTTCTTTGAATTCTACTTGTGATTTAATGTAGCAACATTTGAATTACTAGGAAATACAGACTCATTCATGCAATGTGACTAGAAAGAATGAAAAATTGCTCTGACTTTGTAATTATATACTCAGATTTCAAATACTGAACCCTAGATGTCCTGTATAATCTAAACTTGTGACTTCTGTGAGAAAATAGTGAATACTGCAGCATGAGAACTTGCATCTTATGAAAAAAGTACTAAATATGTGAAGAAAATATTTTCTATCAATAAGATCTCAGTACTACCTAGAATAGCAGCTGTGTAAAAACTCACAGGCAGTAAATGATACTTTCACAGAATCAAGGAAAAAGCACCAAACTCTCAGATCTCCAAAGGATCAGTCCCTGCCCTTCCTATCATAAGACTATAAACCAAATACCTGTGATTGCAATGCCTAAAACTCTCCAGCACACCAAATTCATGTTTCTAATAATCTACAAGTTTTCAGTTCTGCTATATTCTTTTGAAAATCATAATTGAACACCTCCTATCTGATAGAAAGGGTCCACAAAGCTCCATTTTCGGAGCTGCTTCCCTGACCAGCTGTTGCTCCTGTTTTTATTGATCTGTCAGGTGGCAACAGTCATAGATGGCAGTGTTGCAAAGTACTGCTTCTAGCAGCAAGGCAGACAAAAATTTTCCTTAGTGTCGACAGGCAGCTCAAAAATTGCCATGTGCCTTCAGCAGCAAGAGTGGGTGCTGATTGTTAGGGTCAACTTTCAGGCGGCTTGCTTGGAAGCAGGCTTGTCCTGTAGGAATCAGTCTACAGAATATTCAGAATATTGCCCTTCCCCTTGTCCTTCTTCTAACTGAGGGACATTAGAAAG
This sequence comes from Nesospiza acunhae, assembly GCA_013398715.1. NCBI lineage: Eukaryota > Metazoa > Chordata > Aves > Passeriformes > Thraupidae > Nesospiza > Nesospiza acunhae. The sequence goes on from VZSU01001764.1 coordinate 169,980, forward strand.
AAATGTGAACCACAATAGGTCCAAAAGTTATTGGGGAATACTGCACAGATAACCCAAGGCATGTCTTGTGTGTGAACTTGAGGGAAAATCCTGATGATCCATACAGCTAAACACTGGTCCCTGATTCCTCATAAGCTTACAAGTATTTTCTGTGAGAGGAACAGCTACAGCCAGCAGTTTAAAGCTGGAATGAGACTGCGTGCTTCAGGTGGAATAAATATTGCCTGAATTCCAGCCACTTAACTGCTCTGCATTTAACTGCCCTGCTAGCTGCATGTGCTGAGACATCACCATTTATAAACCAAATACTTCTCCTCAAGTACAGTCAGAAAGAACTCATTTTGGCACCAATGTAGCTATTTAATGTTAAGGGATGAGTCAACAGCATTTAAAAAAAACAAACAAACCACAAAAAAAAAAAACAAAAAAAAACCCAAAAAACAAAAAAAAAAACCCAAAAACCAAAAAAAAAAAAACCCCCCAAAAAACCCAAAAAATCAAACAAAAAAACCAACCCAAAACCCCACAAAAAACAAAAAAATCCCAAACCAACAACAAAAAAATCTTTATAAAATAAATTTAAATTTAATTTAAAGACTTAGCTACTGAAATCACAGAGACAGTAACACAGTAATTTGAACAGCTATTCTAAGCTGTCATTTCTCTGCTTCCCTCATGACATGTATATCCCAGCACTGTCTACACACTTGCACAACAAATTCCAAATTCCTGAACCTCCTGAAGCTTTCAAGCATCCAAGCAACAGAAGCACATGCACATTTATTGTTACTGCCTTGATTTGGATAAAAAATTGACCTCTACAGGAGAGAAGACAGGCCAGAATTCCACAGCACAATCTGGGGAGGCTGGAAAGGGGGTCAAACTTGCTATAATCCAACCGGAGCAGAACATGAGTTCTGTGTTCTCACCTCTGTAACATCTGCATTACCACTGACAGGACTGATATGAAATTGTTTTTTATTAGCAAATGCCTGCCTTGCCAACCCATGGGTATTTGGCCTAGAGCCTCTGAAGTTAAGATTTGACCCACAACAAGTGACACAGTTTGGCCAGACTTGCTATCATAGGGGTTTCTTGTCTGAAGAGCAGTTCCCACAATACACCTTGTTTAGCACACAATACATATTATTCCCTTTTTTTATGTTACAGCTAACAAGGCTCAGGATTCACTGCATCTGAGCTTTTATGTGTAAAAGTACCTCATAATTCAGAACCTTTTCATATATAAAACATATTGTCTCAAATGTAGATATCAGGCTGACATTTAGGCAATTGTCTGCTTTGCCTCTAATCCATTAATGCAAAAACTCCTTAATTTTTTGAATTGTACCTTCCTCGTTGCTCCAAGACTTGAAAATGCTACAGTAATTTTCTAACCAAGGAGCTGATAGACTCTTATAGAATACTTGATTGAGGCATGTTTCTAATTTATACAAGCCCTCCATTATGTAAAGCAGAGCAGCGTAAGTGGAACAGTTTGCATCACTTAATGCAAGAAAGCATTATGGAAGCCAGAGCTTGGCTGACAGAGAAAGCTTCATTAACAAGATATCTGGGTAGCAGCAATAATAAACAGGCTTTCTTCAATTGTTCATTACCTTTTAAAGAAATCTTCAAGAAAAAAGTTACCCCTTAAATTTCAGATTGAAGAAAATACCAAGGGAGCCTTTTCAGCTCATTTGAAGTCTGAAGGCTATTGTACACATTTTTTAAACCTGATCAAAATTCAGTCTGCTGTTTGTTACTAAATTATGTATCTCTGAAGCATAAATGTGTTAGCTTTAGAAAGTTACAAATTAGTGTATTTCCATACAGCTTGGGAAAAGATAATTTTAACCGCTTTGTTTTGGGTAGGAAAAATATTGCTTGCATTATAAACACAGGGGAGCTGTCAGTAAACATGGCCAGACAGTTTTTTTGGCAGCAAGATTCTCAGGGCCTTACAAGCAAATTACCTAGAATTATTAACAGTATTTCATATAATGGCTGGTTTTATCAATTTTTTTTTTTTTAAATTGAAATACACATTTTATCATTGAACAGGTTACATGAAGACATTTTATTTTAAGGTCCATTTTTTTTTATTCTAAAAGAAACTACTTTGACCCAGACTATTTGCTTCCTCTATGTCTACTTGAGTCTATAAACTCTGAGCATTTGCAACTGAATATTTTCCTACTCGTTTATCTTATAGTGACAATTTGGTTACACTGCCTAAACTCTTCAGGCAGAACTGATGACTTCTGAAAGTGCCATCAATAAAAGAAATAAGGGCCAACTGTTACTGCAATCAGAAAAGGTTGCCATGGATTTCATGGCTTTAGGATCAGGACTTATGGCAGGAGGTAAGAAGCAAACTAATTTAAAAAGATGACATCTATGAAAAAAAATAATAATAAAAGAGAGACAGATAAAGGCACCAAAGTGGAAGGAAGGAACTAAAAGAGTTAAATCAGAACAAGCTGAATAAAATTCAGAGGAAGAAAACTGGATAATTGCATTGATCAAAAATCACATTTACAAAATGAAAGAAAACTAACACAAAAGTATGAGACAAAAAGACAATTCCCCTCCTCAAGCATATATTTTATCAGGCTAAACAGCAGAAAGCCAGGGCATATCATAGCAGTTTTAATTTCTAGTCTTCAAAGCTGTGAAAGGAAACAATGACTTCAAACTGGAGTAACAAAAAGAATATTTGAGATTAGACCACAGCTTTTATGCTACCACTGTTTATTTGCACTAATGACTACAGAATTAGAATCCACCCCATTTTTGACACTTGTAGTATGGTTTTCCTTACAGGCATATGTCAGCCATTGTTCTAGAGGCTGGATATGTTTTTCCTTTTTTATCTCCAGGAGATGAAGGAATAATGTGATTTTTGCAATTAGTAGCTGTGTAGAGAGAGGATTACTGATGATGATCAGAACTCATAGTTTTAACAATAAATCTACTGAGCTAGCAAACAAAGGACTTTCTTGAACAAAATCTGGAAATCTGATGGATGAGTAAAAGTTACAGATTTCTTTGTATTTATCCTTTTCTGTCCATGGAAGATAAGTAAGCTAGTAAGTATGATGGCTGATTTTTATTTCTGACATGACAATTGCAGCTCTATTCAAAAACATTTGAACGGCAACAACAAAATCAATGACAAGGATATTTTTGTTCCTTTTTAAGAACTCTTTTTGTGTCACAACTTCAACTTCTTTGAAGCCATTTCCTAGTGAAAACTATTTAAAACTGCAATCTGTCTTTGCAGACTCATCTTGCTAGCAAGATAGGCAGTGACCTCGCATCTTCTTTTCTGATAGAATATTACTTAATTTGGAAAAGTGAAACTGGTAAAGCTTTGCCTCTCACTTATCTTGCCTATTTTTTAAGTAATTCAATGCTTTTAAGCAATTTTTAGCTTTCACTTGGTAGTGTTGCAAAGAAATGCTTAAGTGTAGCATTTGAAATAAGTTTTTTTTTTTTTTGTCAGAAATGGCACCAATGCCATGTCACATTTTCTTGCTGGTCCGAAGTCTACAGCAGTTAGGAGGAAGGCTGCAGTTCACATGGGTTCTATCTCCATGGTAACTTGTTTACAGGGACTGAGATACATGCTGAAAACTCAAGGTTAGCTTTCCCTTTGTTCCTGTTTTGATGTTTTTGGCAATATGAATAATGTGGGCATAATCCTAAATTCAAACAGTTTCATGGCAGACTGAATAGAAACAAAACTCTAAACAAAATATGCTTTCATCACCCCCATTAGAAAAAGGAAATTCAAAAGGGTGCTTAATCAGACCCATCAGGTTGCCTCTTCCTTTCAGTCTCCAGAACAATAATCCTTATTCTGCATTTCAGTTTTATATCTCAGGAAAGGATTCTGTCTAAAGATTTATATTTTTATACTGTCTGAAGATTTATACTTTTATGACATGATAACTCAGAGTACATGAGTGCCTGTGTTGCATGAATACCATAATCCAGAGAATTTCCTTTGTCTAAAATCATTGCAGAAGGGAAAATGAGCGGGCATCTTTTCCAAATTTAAGCTGTATACCATGATGGGAGTCTTTTGTGTTCAAAAAAATCCAACTAATAGCAACACACCAAAATTCAGTAACCTCTTATGAGAAAACTCTCATAAATGTTTCAGGCAGTTTCTTTATCCCTCACTCAGTGAAAAGAGGGATTGCAAGTTCCCCCCTTGCAAAAACTTTCAAGGGCTGAGGTGACCTCAGTATCTGATGTGATTCGTTTAGGTGTGATTGGAAATCCTCACAGCATTCATGCAATGAAATGTTGGAAAGAAGCATCCTTAAAAAGGAAAAAAAAAGTTTAAACCTACTGAATTTTTGGGGTTTTTTAACAGGTTAAATATAAAGAAGATAAATTATGTTGTGAATGAGGCACCCCCTTAGTTTGGCCTTACCCTCTTTGCAGCAAAGAGCTTTGATTTTTACTCAGCTGATAACATGCTTGTTTACTGTATATTGTCCCAAACAGAACTTCACAAAATCAACTGAAGATCATATAATACTTTTGATAGTACAGAATGCAACACATCTTATTATGATAAAAGGTTTGGGGGATTTTTGCCAAAGTTCCTTTGCAGTACCATTTTTTTTTTAAGTCACCTTACTTCTCCTTCCTATTCATTAAAACTGGAAAATCCTATCACTCCCTTTCTGTTAGAAGAGAAATGTTATAAAAAATGGCTAGATAAAATTCACCTTTTGAACAAGGCAGTTATTTTAGAGCTGCTCCATCTGATATACAGTGCCTGCTCTTGATGTACTCATTAGACAAAGAGTTAAAAGCTGTCAAGCTGCTGGATAGATCAAATTCTGCAGGATTTGGAACTAAAGGTACTGAAACAAGGAAAGGCATTAAGAATTCAGCCACTACATTAGGATCTCTATCTGAAACAGAATATTCTGTGTGTTCATAGCTACACATGCAGAGCTCAACTCTAGCTGGGAAAAGAAAGGGAAGAAGATATTCCTTTAGTTCTAGGTCTGAGAAAAGCAAAAAAACCTTTAAAGCCACTACTGTCCAGTTTTAACCTAGACTAGGAAAAGCTGACTTAATACCATTAATGTTTTTAGCATTACTAATAATGCTTACATCACTTTTCCAAGCCAAACAAATGCATTTGGGAAAGAAGAGTATGTAAATAGCTATACTATGTGTTTTGGTAGTTCAAAATGAATACTAATTATAAAAATCAATGCAACTTTGAAAAAAATGTGTATTTGTTCTGAAAATTGTTTTTAATAAAGCTTTCTAACATCTACTTTACCTAACAGAATCATACTTGCACTACATTAGAAATATTAGGCATTTTAATTAAATTAGCACCCATGAGCTGTTGAACAGATATCTCATAGATAAGTAGGAGACTTTACTTTTTCCTCATTGGTACTGACTGAAACACTGAAGGTTTTGCTCTGTAGAGAAATTCTTATATCACATAGTTAGGGTGTAGCTCCTGTTCCCGTTGCCATATTTCTTGAAATATTGCTCATTGCATGGTTCCTAATTACCACAGGGACTGCTGGGTGCTGCTGCCATCCCAAGTCAGCAATCTGCACACAGCAGGACTTGACACTTGGCCCAGCAAGACTGACTTGGACAGGCCTTCTATAGCAGCAATATAAGCAGAAAACAAACATTATTTTATCCTTCCTTTATATTTTTCTTGATAATTTTAATTGAGGTTAAAGAGTCAGATAACTTAGACATTGTTTGTTAAAAAAAGACATTTTAAAATAATTGCCTTTTTCCAAATTCAGCTTTCCTTCCATGTTTAATCTTCTGTATGGCATGGCTGAAATGTGAAATAAAGTGCTGTGGAATTTCTTCGTCTGCTAAAAGTTGCTACCCCTGGCTGTATATTATTTTTTGTATTGCTAAGAAATCATAAGATCCAAAGCTTTTTAGCTGAAGTGCAAACAAAACAGTGAAAGAAAATAGCTTTTGGTCCCCTGATGCAGTGCCTGACAGCTGACTCGGCATAGCACAATGAACAAGACATGCATCGCTTGAGAGGAGACAGAAAATGTCAGCTGGGGCTATTCATATAGTGAATGGGATGTGATAACCTTTAAATACATATAAACAATGTGTCCTCACACACTGAGCACTGCTGTTCTCTTCAGAAAGATACTGTCCAACAGTTCTGCCTTTGGTACAGAAAGCAGCATGCCTGCCCATGGAAAGTTAATGGCTCGCCTCAAACACAGAAATAAAGCTTCCTAAAGGTCTAGTTAGTTATCATGGCAAGGGGAGGTAGTCAGAATTTTGATTATTGAAGTGGTCCAAGCACCAGATAAATACAATTCCAGTCTAGATCAACAGAATTTACAGAAGGAAATGCCAATATGCACACACAAACCCATGATTTTACACAGCCTCCTTCCACCTCTGTTTACAGAGGAAAAACAATCCCAGCAGCTCTGATTGGCTCACAAGGTTAATGAGTGAATATAAAATTCCAGGGAAGCAGTCTAGATTTGGCCCTGGAACTTTGCCTGGGGTTCGAAATCCATCAGTCATGCTGTCCCTATCTCCAATATCCATGGTCACTCATGAAGGAGCTATAATAGATTCTGTGTCTGTAGCACTCACCTCCCCAATGACCATGAAAATCTCTCGTGCTTATCACTGTTTAATAAAGCTGTGACTAATTTAGGATATCTGGATTATTTGCATCCTTAAGTGAATATACAGATACTGTTTTTGAGGAAATCTACACTTTTCTGTCTTCAGATAACATGCTGGTGCCTTCTTTAGGATGAATCCTTCTCACTCCCATCAAGCATTTGTTATGCCTGGGGAAGATAACAGTTTGCATTCATTTCTATCATAATCATTTGGAAGAGCTATATGAGGTTGGGGATACCAAAGTCAGAGAAAAAATACAGTATTTTAAATAGCTGCAGCTAAAAAAAATCTGAGAAGATGTCTAAGTGACAGTATTTGCTCTGGGAAAATACAGTAAAGTGACTGATTTACAGAAAATAGTGTAGGATTGCAGTGCTTTAAAGTATGGTAATGTAAAAGTGTGGATATATACATATTCAAATAAAACAGCAATAAGATTTTAAGAAACTAAAATTCAACCACCGGAATAAAAACAAACAATATCGGGATGCCTTTGAATCTGTTGATTAACACTGGTTCACTGACTATTTTCCATCAAAGCGAGGAAGCAGTCACAAGGTGAGGTGATAAACTGCTCATTACATTTTCATTTATTTTGCATAAATTCAAATGCCTGATGCAAAAATAAAGGAATGAGGAAGAATCTTGGTCATCGAGTCCAATTCCAGACTGTCACAGACATTCCCATTTCATAAAACCACTCACAAATATTTTAAGGTTCGTCACAGATGTCTCCTCCACCTGAAAGACTATTCCAGAAACCACCATTGTTATGGTAAGAAATCCTCTAATTTCTGCCCTGCTTTTGTTCAAGTCTGACTATAGCTATTTACTACTCTGCCATTATCACCCTTCTGCCTGAAGAGTTCTTTCCCTTTCGCTGTGTTTATGCCCTTGATACATTTACAGACAGAAAATCACTCTCCATCTCAACCCCTTTATGCTATTTAGGCAAGGCAAGTTCATCCGGTTTGCTGTGGCACCACAAGCTCTCCACTCCTCAGGTCATTCTAATAACCCACTTGGGTGTTTTTCCAGTCCCCCATCCTCTGCCCGGGATTTATGTGTGCTTGTAATTGTTGCAGCATTCCTGACCTCTGAGCACCTGCAGGTAACTGCTTTCTTTCCGCCTCTCTGTTGTGAAGAACCAGAAAATATTATCTGTTTCTTATAAAATGTGCCATACCTATGTTTAGCTATACTTTTATTCCCATAAAGGTGGTGACTGATATTGTACAAATAATTGCTTTTCTGGTTTGGTGCCTAAGCCAAAACACACAAGGAAATCCAAGCAGAAATGCTTCCTGCCCGAGTTTGTTTCTAAAACATAGAATAATTTGTTACGTTCCAAAAGAGCAGAAGGAATTAGTCCATGTTTCTGTTAACAGTAAACTAATCTTTGCTAACATCATCTGCTTTAATTCCCTTTCTTGCTTTGACACTTATGTTCTGCACCCCAAGAGAGCCCCCTAATTGGCACATCTCTGCTGGGCTGGGCTCTGCCTTCAGCATGGCTGAAGAGTCACAAGCTCTTTTTTTGACACATGATGACACTGGGGACTCAGGTTTCCTCCCTGACATCTAAATCAGACTCTGTAATTTGGGAGAGCAGTTTCCCTCTCATTCCTTCCTGACAAACCTGTGTTACTCAAGTGGAACACCTGGACCTGCACTCCATCCACAGCAGTGAGGGAGCCTGCAGCCTCAAAGTTTGACCAAGCTTAGACAAAAGTTAAGGTCCATTCCCTAGCTGAGTCAGAGACTGAAAATTGTGTCTCAGAATGATAAAAATCATAGTTTGTCAAATTTACACGTGTCTTGTTTAATTATGTATACATCTGAAAAATACTGCTAATGCTTAATTTGTAGACACATATATATGTACACCAACATATACATGTATTTTTTTCTTGCTCCTGGTGGGTGACTATCTCAAGCACACAAATCTTGAAAGATAGGCTTATCAATGCAATTATTTCAAAATAGTGACAGATTCATGCATTTCACACAGTTTTGCACTTAAACTAAGACAGGAGTATAAATCTTCTCTTTCACCTTGAAAAACTAGAAATTTAAACCACTCTTCAAACAATCTACTTCTTTCCAGTTGAGGAAAAAAGTCTGACACTAAATTTTTTTCAGAATAAAAGGAATTATGAAAACACCTTTCTCATTTAAATAAGGTTTTACCACAGCTGACAAGCTTAAGTATATTAAATTAGGCAATTGAACACTTGCAAATGGAAAAATGGCACACAACACTTAAGCAGGACTAAGACTTTCAAATCTATCTCAGAACTCTTCTTGTCCTCAGGATTAAGCAAAAGATTTGACCTTTAGCCTGATGATCCAATGGAGCTGTATAGATTAGAACTCTTTCCAACCTTTTGGCAATTGTACTTTTGTTTTAGATTTCACAATCACCAGATGTTGTCATCTTATTGCAGGGGTTCTATATTGTTGTCTCCTTATCACAGAAGTTCCATCCACACCTTCTTGCTGTTTCTCATGAGCAGCTCCTCAGAGTACTGACTCTTTCTCTTCACAAAGCAGCCAACTGACTCCAGTTCCCCTCTCACCCAGCCACCCCACTCTGTTATAGCATCTGCTTCTCACTGGGTACAGCTGTGGCCTGTTAAACTCAGGCCTGTTCCTAATCTTTGATAATTGGCCCAGCTGCAACTCCTTAGAGGTAAGATTACTTTCTACATTATCTTAAATTTCTTATATTCTATCCCCCTACAACCAGATTCAGCACTTGACTTTATTTGCCTGACCTCTGGCCTGCCACCATTCCCTTCTCCTCTCCATCTCATCTGCATCTCCCACCTGCTCCCAGGCTGGCTCTGGCGCTGCTGCAGAGCTGCCACCGTGGGGTTGTCACTGATGGAAGCCACACAGCCCCCAAAAGCATGGCCCTGCTCTCCTGTGTTGCTCTCTCCCTGTACTCCAAGTGAGTTTTGAGCCCTTTAACTTCTCTCACCCAGCTGGTTTCACTTAGAGGGCTCAAAATTAATTTTTTAGGGTTGGTTTAGTTTTCAGCCTTTCTGGTGCTGATCCACAGGCTGTGTATTGGGTTGCAAAACTGCACCCTGGACTAAGCAGGTCTGGCTTGCTTTGATCAGCTTTTCTTTCCCTGTATTGCAGCACCCTCTGCCCCTGGGCCAGCCCAGCTCCTGCTCAGTTTGCTGGATCCATTCCTTCCACCGAGACACCACAAAGAGCTGTCTCTCCTCCCAGTCCTACCTCTGCTTCACAATAAAACTGACACACAAATGCCCAGCAAGCCACCTCCTGTTCCCTCTGCAAGGGCACGAGAAGCAGCAGAACCCCTACAGGGGCTGTGCCATTCCCAGAAGTTCCTGATGGCCAGAACGACGGACAAACAGTGCTGACCTTCCCCTCAGCACACACAATTTGTGTTTGTGCACACACATTTGTGTTTGTGCACACACACCTCATTATATTCTCTAGAAATAGACACACACCCCTAAGGACAGCAAATAAATTCCAACAGTTCCCCAAATGTTTTTATTAGGAGTTCAGGGTATAAAAAAGTAATAAATTACTATGATTTTCTATTTAAACAGCACATATTCTGCTCTCTTCAGTCTGCTGCTTTCACAGATTTGAAGATTTAATGGCACCCACTATAACCTCCAATTTTCAATATTCAGTGTCTTGCCTTGTTCCTGTTTTAGGCAGTGGGAGTTTTGCTGTTATCTCAGAAGAGCAGGGGTGAGCATGTGGTTAGTATGGCATTTGCACAATATTAAAATAACCTCTCATGATTGGAACACTGTGCCATAGTTAATTAAATATATGAATGACTTGTTTGAACAATCTTCTGTTTGCATTCTGGATCATAGCCATACAATCTGCTGATGGTGCCAGGGTTATCTCTGCTGCTGCTTAGACTTTCTCTGGTTTGCTCTGCTTACTGTGGTTTGTTAAGCATATGTTCTTGCAAGTGTTTCTAACCCCAACCTCCACGTTTTTTTATACTTATATAAACTGAAAGTGACAAGCCATTTGTTTACTGTGGTTCTAAATTAATTAGGATTCTCCAAGGCGTATTTCATAGTGCTTGCTGCAGATCCAGTTTACTAAGCACTGCGGTAGCACTTTGCACCTTACACATAATTGTACAAAGGAAAAATTACATACATTTTCAAAGAACCTCAGAAGATTTTGTTATAAAATGTAATTACATTATAAAAGGGGGAGATACACAAACACAGAGAGATGAGGTATTAATGTGAAGCAATTCAGTGACACTACTGAGGAAAAAAGCTTGAATGTCTAAATTATGTTCATTACTAATGAGTAATTACTGCAATGATGATGCCACATGCTTAGTCTCATGCCCCTAAGCACATCATGCTACAGCAAAGACTCTCCCAGATCAATGAGATGTAAAACAGAAGATATTGAGGTTCTTAACTTTGTTAACTCCTTTATTTCAACCTCAGCTCAACAGCATTTACCATTTCATTGACACAGTTTTATGGGACATAATGCAAGATCTCTTTTGCAATGGTTAGAGCTGTACAACCCTGAACTCCAATGATTAAATTCCTTTTGGGCTCTCACACCCAGACACATAATACTGCTGCTCACCTTCAAAGAAGTCTGTTAATGAAGAGAGAATTAGACCATCTGTAGCAATATTTTGGAGGTTTTTTTTTTAATTTTGCAGTTAACTACATAGTCAAGTATACTAAAAGTATACTTGTCAGTAAGTATAAGCAATCATAAAAGCATTCCTATTTACTAGTCCTTAATAAAACAATAATTTTGCAAATTTGCTGTGGTTCATGGTTCCAGGACAATGCCAGACAGTAGAAGTGACACAGCAAACTGGTCTAGAACAAAAGAAAATGATAAAACTCCTTGAGAACACTCATATGACTACCGGCTGATGTCTCACCTTTCCTACTGAGCAATCCAAGCCACCTGACAACTGAAAATCCAATATTAGCAACCACATAGAGCCTAACCTGTGGAACATCTGGAATATCTCTTCCAAAAGCTTTTCTGAGCCCTAAAGCTACACTGCTGCCACTTTTAGGGTGGTTCAAACACTGGAATTCCCACATTGGAAGGAGCCATGTGGGAAAGTTTATGAAGGGCAGTGTCCCACGGGAAGGACAGGGAGAGATCACTCTTCACTATCACAGGCAAAACCGTTGACTTGAGGACAAATGAATTTAAGTTATTACCAATCACATCAGAGAAGGATAATGGGAATAAAACCAAATCTTAAAACACCTTCCCCTTCCGCTCTTGCTGGGCTCAACTTTAATCCCAGTGGAGCAGGGATCCCCATGGTGGAGCAGGGGAAGGGTGTGAGGAGCCCTGGCCCTGAGGAGCAGCAGGAACAGCATGGGATGGACTGGGGAACAGACTGCTCCCTATTCCCTGCTCCCCTGTGCTCATCGGGAGGAGCAGGGAGGGAAAAATGGGATTGAAACTGAGCCCAGCAAGAGCGGAAGGGTAGGAGGAAGCTGTTTTAAGATTTGATTTTATTCTTGTTATCCTTCTCTGATGTGATTGGTAATAACTTAAATTCTTTTTATCCTCAAGTCAACTGTTTTGTCTGTGATGGTAAGGAATGATCTCTTCCTGTCCTTACCTCAGCCCAGGAATCTTTTGCATATTTGCTCCACTGTGTCGATGAATAAGTGGGGAGGAATGGAAGAGTCTTGGTGAGCACCTGGCATCCAGCCAGGGTCAGCCCACCACAGGCTGTTACTAAGTACCAGATCATTATATGTGTGCAAGCAGGAGATAAATATAATATAAATGCACATTTTAAATAGGTATTATAAACTAAAAAGTCTGATTGAGTACTAACCATCCACTTAAAAATAAAATTCAAAAAAAAGTTCAGTTTTATTTGCTTGCTTTATATACAAGAATGGTCCTACCTCTAGGCTTTAAGCTGTTTGCTCAACCCAGACAAAAGGCGCAGCACCTGTTAATAATGAGTGTATCTCTTCCTTCTCCATGCAGGATTAGGTTGCATATTTACATTTTTCCCCTAGAGCTTGAGTTACTTCATACCAGTCAAAAGCTTGAATCAAACACTGAAATCTGCTCAAAAATGAAACCCAGAATGATCAGAAACACATCTTAAGTTGTGTAATACCACAATAGAGATTATGTGATAAGGAAGATCCAAAATGGCTAAAAACTGTGGGGAGGGATTCTTTATCCAGAGGATACAGTTATAGAATGATTTTCTAGAAAATTAGAGTGCTATTATTGTCTGTAAATTGTGCAAAATCTGTCTCTTGATGAAACCCTTCCTGACATGATGCCTTAAAATGCAAACACTCATACCATCATCATCAGCCCTCACCCATGAGCAAAGATTTCATTTCAAAGAGAAAAAAAATAATAGGGCTATAGGGCTCTATAATAAATCATGCTACAGGTATATAGGTTAGATTGTGAAACACAATTGTTGAACAGAATCATAGAGAATGGTGATTTTGCCTTTAAATCTGTGTAATATCTAGTAAAAACCTCACTGGAATGAGCTTAGTGAAGCCTTCCCAAGTAAACCTCAGCCTTTAAAAACATCTGCACAAAACTGAGTCACCAAATGAGCCAGCTGTCCATGCAGGCCAATATTCTGGCTTTTACTCTGAGCTGTGCTGGTTGCTGAAAAAAGCAAAAAACTCAGCAGGGCTAGCAGAGCAAAGAGAAACCCTCCCCACCTTTCAGTAAGCACTGAACTCAAACATCTTTAAAACAAGAAAAAGCACTTAAAGTGATATGGATAAAGTGCAGACATTCTTCTCTTGGAAAACAGCTATTTGTCCAAAGCAAATGCCCATGGAAAGGATGTTTCTGACAAAATCACACAGAGAAAAAGAATTCAGAAAAAAACATTTTTGGAAGTGAAAGATATTATTTTTTAGATCTTTTAGGAACATGTGCATTTCTTTTCCAGAATTTTTTCACCTCCTTTCACCTAACAACATAAGTCGTAGAATTGACTGATACTTTTGAGCAAAATTTCTCTGCTATTTTAATTATATTTTGGAATAGAAGAAGTGCAATTATATCCCAAGAAAAAATAGCAACATCTGGTTTAGGTCTACTTGAACTGTAGATGTCAAATGTACTTAGCTGTTAAAACCACTGCTGCACCTCTTATGTCTATTAACTTTCTCTATTTTTAATCTGGCTTTTTTAATGAAAAAATGATATTAATAAAATAATATTATTAGGATGTTAGTCCTAATGTCCTTAGCAATGACTTAAGAACAGAGGAGAAACAGCCTCTAGCAGTGATCCAGGCTCTCACAGTGAAAACTACACACAGAGACTCTATCTGATTAAGATGCTGTTCCATTAGCCATTTTGGAGAGGAAATCTCTTCATTATAATTTAAAAATCAGTGTCAAAAGCCATTCATCAAGATTTCTCTTCTAGTTTAGTTACTTATACTCAACTTTATATACACAAATCATCACCATTACTGTCAGAACAGACGTGAGCTCTGCAGCAATACTCAGCTTGAGAGTATTTATTTGAGATTTGATCCAATTACTACCTAGACTGCCTGTAATAACAGATGTCCTGGCTTACTTCTACACTACCTCATTCTGTGTGTTCAGTAACAGCAAATGCCTCCACTCTGCATTATTTTCTCTCTCCAGAAAACCCAGCACTGCTCCTGGTCCTAACGCGAACCAGCAAATTGCCTGTTTGATCCTGGATGCTGCAAAGAACCAGAAATGGTGATGGCCCAGCCTTTGACAAGAACAAATTTGTCAAAGTTTGAGTTCATTTTGAAGAGCCCAGAGTCTGGGCTGTGGTGGCATGTGAGCCCCAGCAGGTGACTCTTAATGACATTTTCTGTTGCAAGTTAAAAATAAGTTGTGAGTTGTAACTCTCCTTTTACAGCCCTTCAGAGTTGAAGTTTTTAATATTCCTATTTCATAATTAGGTTTCAAAGATCAGAATACAGTTAGTGATGAACGAGTTACGGTTAGAACTTTGCATTCAATGCAAAGCAAAGGAGACAAACAATATCAGGAAAGTTGTTCTACTGATAAGAATCATTGTCATTGCACACTGGTTTGATACCAGAAATGTGCTGGAAAAAACTTCATCAGACAGTTCCCAGTTACACTGCAGTTACACACAGGCTTCTTACGTGGTATTTCATATGTATTTCCAACTTTGAAATTCTTAAATCTAGTAATAGTCTTTAAGCATTTGTGAGTGCAGTTATGCCCATACAACTATGTCTAAACTTCTAAACTAGTTAATGCTTCATTCCCAGAACAGACTGGCACAATCTTGATGGGTTTTGAAGCTCAGCTATAATGCAAAAATCGGGTACTTGTCTGGCATTCATCTGCTATCTGTCAGCCTCCAGTTGTTTTCTAACACAGTTCATTTTCTACCACTTGATAGAAATATAGACGAGACAGGCAGGGAGAATGTCTATATACCAAGGGGGAATAGAAAAAGAATAAAAGACTTATTCACGATTATGCCAAGCTTCACTGGAGACAGCAAGTGAGAACCTTGATTGGAGGCTGATGTCAGCATTCCCCTGTATGACAAGTCTCAGGTAAAGACTGTTCCAGGGGCAACACAAAGATATCTGGAGTTGGCCAAATACTGCCCATGCCATAGCTAGTGATTAATAACAACAGTGTGGTTTCTATTTTCACCATTAATGAAACAGGGCAATAATAGATACTTCAGGAGCAGAAGCCTTGCTTCAAGAACAAAAAAGAGCTCCTGTGACCCAGAACTGAAACATAAGAATTTTCTTTGCAAATAAATTTCTGGAGCTGGGTAGGAGTGATCAGATTTTTGAGATTAAGAGTAATAGAGAACATTGTACTGTTACTGATGATACTGGTTGGTTTCTGAGTACTTCATCTGCATCTGCATCTTTCAATAATCCATTGTAATAAAATACAATTCTAGTTTCTTTTCACACTGCAACACATTTGTTGAGCTGAGCACTTATGCTGCCATGTGAAAATAAGAACACATAAATTCCCTTTCCTTAGAAAGGTAAATAAAAAAAAATCAGCTATGCTCTATTCCAGAACTTAAATTTGCTGGCTGTGAAATTTATACATCCAAATTGTCTAGGTTTTTTTTTTTTCTTTTTTTAATATTACTCTTGTAAACTCTGCTGAAGATTTTATAACATGGGGAGAAAAGGCTCCTGAAGATGTGAAGGCACATTCAGGACACTCAACTATACTTTTTTGGATACTCAAATAATTCCTCATGGATCACAGAAAACAGCAAATGAACCAGTACTGCCATCAGCAAAGAGCAGCAGGCTGCAAGATGTACCTTTGTATTTCCTCAAATGGTTTGGAATATCATTCCTGACAACTTCAGACACTCAAGTATTTCTGAGCAAAAAGAACTTGATATGCATGAAATCATTCACCAAAAAAGAAAGGAAAATTAACAGTGTAGAAAAATTACTTTGTTTACAAACTACCAGGGAACAGGCATTGTGCTCCAGTTCCAACGAGCACCAAAATATTTATTAAAACTATTTATGAATTAGATCCAACTTGCATGCAACAAAATACAGCACACAAAGCAACATGTTGTCATACTTTGAGTGGGGGCAATTGAGGATCCAGGTCAGATATTACAAACACATTGTGGAACTATGTAGCTCTAAAGCCTTCGCAGGTAAAGGACGAATGAATATTTATGAGGAAAAACTGCTATGTTGTAATGCAGGAGCATAAACCCTTGAAGTTCTTCCAAACTTCATTTTACACTTAAAAATGTGAAAGCATTCAAGATACCACAGCAAAATAATTTGATTAACATTACAAGTTCAAAGTTTCCTAGTCATCAAAATTGTATTCATGAAATTAACATTTAAGTTCTTTAAAGCAAATAAGCCTAACTACATTGTTTTATAAGCTTCCCAGTTTATAACCCCAAAATTTTATCAGCAGTTTTATTACCATTTTCCATCTGTAAATTTATATCTGTTAAGAAGCTATTTCCTTCAAACTGAATGGTTAGGGCTGAGGAATGTTCAATAGACCATAAACTTAGAAATCATTGTTCATACAACTATTGTTTTTAAACAAAATTGCTGTCATTTATGTAATTGCTATAAAACTTGAACTGTGCCAATTGGAAAGCAAGGAGCATTTGCTGAGTTTTAAGACCATTTTGTTGTTTTTATCTTGGCAGGCTCCTGCATGAGATTGCTTAAAGCAAACGTCATGTAATTAAGAGTGTACAAATTATCTTCTTTAAAAAGCACTTGCTCAGAACTCAAAACAGCAACTGTTTTGTTCAGTCAAGAAAAGGAAAGGAGAAAAGGAAAGGAGAAAAGGAAAGGAGAAAAGGAAAGGAGAAAAGGAAAGGGGAAAAAGAAAGGGGAGGAGAGGGGAAAGAGGGAAGGGGAGGGAAGGTGAAGGATGGGAAAAAGGAAGGGGAAAAAAAGGAAGGGGAAAAGGAAATGGGAATAAAAGGGGAAAAAAAAAGGAAAGAGGAATAAAAGGGGGGAAAAAAAGGAAAGTGAAATAAAAGGGGAGGGGGAAAAGGGGAGGGAAAGGAAAGGAACCCCCAAGCCAACAGTGTTCCACATGATCATGGTTTTCCCTTTTATTTTCAATCAGCCTACAAGGGCAAAACCCAAGGGGAGCAGTCCCTGTCCGAATGCAGCCCTTGTGCCAGCCTTAGGGGCATTGCAGGAGGTGATGGCTCTGCCCTGGCTGAGCAGGGACAGCTCACACAGCATTTGCAGTTGCAAATTCCCTGCTCCAGAATTCACAGAGCCCGTGGGGAGCTCACTCCCAGACTCTACAGAGCAGGTACTCCCTTTATCCTGCTCGTTCCCTCTCAAGTTCATCTGTTTGCTGAAGGGTGGGCTCCAGGATTTCCAGCCCCCAGTTCCCCACACACGTGTGACTTTTGTCTTTGTCTCTCTCACAGGTGTCAACTAATTTATTAAATTAGTTTAATTAACTCCTCAGCCCAGTGCACTACTCAGACCCTTTTGCTGTGTTTATATTCCAAGCAGAGAATTTATTAACCAATGACTCATCTGGACTACTGGGGGAAAAAAAATAAAAAGAAAAAAATAGGCACAGAGAGAAATTTTCGAAATTTTTCATATCGAAATGTAGGGTATATCCAGTTGTACAGAGACAGAAATTTTGCTTTGCATAAATCGTTGGAATAATTTAAAATACTGTCTCACTATTGTTAAATCATAAATACTTTTAAAAACTGCTAGAAAATTCTAGAAAAAAATGTACATGATATTTATATGGAAATATGCTACTATAAAAATAGTAGCATAGGGAAGCATTAGTTCAAATATATAAATCTTACATATTGGACCTTTTTGTTGCTGGTAAAGAAGAATTTGGCTTGTGCTCCAGAGCATAGTCCTATGCATGAACTGCCTGTTATTTCTAATGTCAACATGTCACCTGCTGTTGCAAAAAAAACTGAGGAAAAACCCCCTTATTTTTTGTAATTTAAAATAGCACACATGTCCAAAATAGCAAACTGCCCCATCTATTTGCAGACTGGCAGAAACCGAGGGTTTGCCATTTCCCAAATCATAACTGATGCCTCTGGCAGACCTCTAGCTATGCCACTGCTCTCAGGGCAGTGAGGAGGACACAGAGCTCTGCCTTGTTTATAATTCTTAAAAAAAAAAAATCAGTTGGAGGTTAATAAATAGATGATCAAATAAGCTTCAAAGTATGCTGTTGTAGTAGGAACAGCAACCAAAATAAAGAAATCCTACACAGAGTAATGCAAACACAGCATGTTAAGGCAGTGTAAGGACAGTATGGTGTTATCAGCCTCCTTTCCTGGTGGTCACACAACTGCTACCCCTTAACACTTCAAAACTCAGATCAGCTTGTAACTTCTACACACTGGAGTAGTTTGTTACTCCAGAGAACTCTGCAGGACATGTGTCTTCATATGTTCTATTTTCCTCATCGGGTAAGCGAAAGGAAAATAAAGGGCTCTGTAAAAGAAGGTTCATCTAGCACAAAACACAAAAATAGGTGCTCAGAAATTAGAAGTTTTAAAGAAAATCAGACTTACTTTCTCCCCAGATTTGTTTTAAATAGGTGTCTTGTTAGCAGTGTCCCTCATTGAGGCCCTTGCAAACCAAAGTGAAAGGTTAATTTTGCTACACAGATCCTCTTGTCTCAAAACACATATCTGGCTATAGAGAGTCTGGCAGTAAATGAATAACATTTTTACAAGTCAGACTATTAATCACTTGCTACCATTCTGAAAAATCCTGATCAGCTGAGCTGAGTGTGTGGACTCATTAGCTGTGTCACCAAAAACTTTTGAAGTAAAAAGCATTTCAAATCCATGTTACTCTAAATTCTGATGCATGTAAAAATAACAGTTTTTTTTTTTTTTTTTTTTTTTCATTTCTTTTTTGAGTCTTTAACATTTGGCTTTCAACATTCTGGAAACTCAAGATGGATTAGAGCAACTACTACTTGAACCAGAGTATAAATAATTAGTTAAAATTAAATTGCTCCTAATGTAAGTATTAAATTGCTCTTAATGCAAGTATTAAAGGCTCTTAATACAAGTATTAAATGCTCTTAATGCAAGTATTCACACTGCAAAAAATTAACGAGAAGTCTCATAAAGTATTTTGAACCTGCAGGGGCACCCATTTTATTATCAGCAACAAAAACATATATATGATGCCAGGTGTAAACAATCATAAACAGCTAGAAATTATTGCAAAACCCCCAGTATGGCGTCATAAAGGGAAACGCACTGGTTTATAGCCTGAGCAGTGCCAGTAAAGCCCCCTGAGCACAGAACTGCGCAGTGCCTGCAGAGCAGAGAGCAGCTTGGGCAGCTCTGGGTGTGTCCCTAAACCCCAGGATTTCAGCACCACACTCCGGGAACATCCAGTGCCAAACACCAGCGCTCACCCACATCCCGGGGCTGGATTGCGGAGAATGGTGCTGCTGAGGCTGAGGTGAAAGGAGCAAAGATGTGGTGACAGCCCTGATTACCCACTCAAACCCCTGGGTGGTTTTACTTTGTTCCTCCTGACAGAGGACACAATCTTAGTGCTTTGTGTGGATCATTGTGCACCAATATTTGCACAATTAATTCTACCAAGACAAGCCAGGAGTTCAAATCTATAAATATTTACTTCTCACCTCATTGACTTTCTATTTATTCCTTTGGTGCTGCCATCACAGAGGTTTTAACACTCCTTTTCACGGCCTTTGCCTGAGCAGTTTTGCTCATCATGCTGTACCAAGGTTGAGAGATCATTACAATGTAACTCACAGAAGGCTTCTAAGGGTAATAAATGCCTTTTCATTGACTTGAATAGCCTAAGTGTACAACAAGAGCATTCCTCTCTCCCAGCTAGAGCCCAGAGCAGCTGAGCATTCCTGGAATTAAAAAGGAGATAGAATAATTTTTTTTTTTAATGGTTTGGGTCAGATTTTAAAGACATTGGGATTGTCCTGCAGCTTTAAAATATTCCTTGTTTCTGGACAAGATAAAAAAGTCTAATTTCTCCTAAAGTGTTTGTGCAACATCCAAGAGTCCATAGTGCAAATTCAAGGTAATTGAATTGTTAACAGGTATTATAAGGAGAAATTATTGTCAGAAAACCATCATTTACTCCAAACACAAAGATTGACTGTTCTACTTTGACATTTGACAAAGATTATTGCAATTGTCAGTGAAACAGATTAAAAAATGAAACTTCTACATGTAATGAAAGTCCGTCTAAACACATACTGGTGTTTTGGGCATATCCCTTCCTTGAGCAATAGCATAAATCTTAGTAACTTTGGTACTAATAGGCTATTGAATGTCAAGAAGGGATGGAAAGGCAGTAATTTCTGCTTGAACTATTGCACAGCTAATTGTTAGTGTGTGGTGTCTGGAGAATACCTTTACCAGAAATTAAATATAGACATAAAAGTCAGAGGGTGAAAAAGAATATTTCTTTTTGCTTGATTATGCATAATCTCATTAATCTTATATTAAACTATTCTTCCTACAGTAATGTTTAAAATATGAAACTGGCTCTGCTGCTGAGGAACGATGCAGAGGAGAAAAAACAAACCAACAGAGAAATTCAAGTACAGGAACAACACTGACTTTGGAGCAAATGTTCCTGTAATGGTTATACAAATTTAGGGCATTATTTTTTGGCCATGATGAATTCTGCCATCTTTTCCTACTAATGCACTTATTGTAGTTACAAGGTAGAAATCTTGTTGAAAGTGCACCAATTCTTTTAGAGAGTAGCAAGCCATGCCAATAACCACATCTGCTTAATAGAAAGGTCTAAGCTGAATTTTGAGTATTGATTGCATGGAAAACGCATCATTGTGAAATTGTTTCCAGCTTTTAACTGGCAGTTTTTTCTTTTCAGCGTTGAACTCCTTTTATTTTGCTGTTTTAAAGGGCTCCAAATGGTCGCTGCTCTATTATGACTCACGAGGGAAAAGTGCATGTTTGAATTATGAAGCTCAGACATTCTCTGGGGACTGCATATGTATTACAAGAGTGGGTTTTCCACTGATTGATTGAAAACTATTGTTTCTGAGCTGCTGATTGCAGGATACGTCAATTTACAGACCCGCTAAAAGGTTTGCCGCAAAATTATACACTGCATTTAAAATAAGCCCACAGTAAGTACTTTAATAAATTAGCATCAATATAATATTACAGAGTGGTTATATTGACACCAAAAATTGCATTTGTGAAACTTTAAGGAAAAAAAGTCTAGTGACTGTGGCAAGCTAAAAGGAAAAAAATTCCATTTCTTTTTCAAATGAGGAATGGAATTATTGCAGTGTTTCTACAGTCTGATCTTGACCTGTAACACAGAAGTCCTTTGTACTAAAAAGTAGAGTTTCAATGCAGAAAGCAAAACCATCACCATATGTGCATTTCTTTGCTTTGAGGTGCCAGTTTACATTATATATCAACATCCATGTAACCTTACTCTGATCCTAATAATTCTCTACAATCTGGAAAAAGAAAAATCTGATACCCTATTTTACAATGTAAAGGTAGTAGGAAAAATTGGCTAATATATTATGTAACTTCAAATATAGTTTTCAATTTAGAGTTTAGACAAAAGTGTAAATAAGGCACAGTTGAAATAACCTTTGAATTTTATTAAAAATTCATAGAAAAAATTACTAGCACTACATCTTTCCATATGGTCAGTTTACAAAAGATGTTTTAGAATCTCTGGTTTTCAGTATTTTATGAGTTTGAATGATCTCAGTCTTCCTAGGATCAGTAGTTTTGTACCGATGCTTTTAGCAAATATGTAGCACATTGCGTTCACCTTGCCATACATGCAGGAGGTTGGTAGCAGATAAAAACTCAAAAACTAAAATGTCTTGTGACCATTTTTCTCATTTTGTTAAAATGTTCCGATACAGCATTGTTAGCAAAGAGAACAGTGACATAATTCTCTCAGTGCTTTAGCTCATGGACTTTAAATGATTTCCTTGTTCAGCTTAGATAATACAGCCTAGAAGAGGTCAGTTGCAGAAAATGAGAAGAGATTTCTAGGCCTAAAAGAGAATAGGAGATGACATTCCCCCATTTCAAGAAAAGAACAGAAGGTTTGAACTGTCCTTTGACTCATATATTTACCAATTTAATTTAATAATAAGAGGGCAAAAGGATGGGGAATGTATAATTCAGGGAAGTGGTGATGGGTTAAAGTTGCTCTTCATCTGCAGAAGTTACTTTTTAATAAAGAAGATAGTGCTGTTTCTTGTAGACTTTATAGAAAACACAGAATATGTGAAAATAAAGTGTAAAAAGAGAGTGAAAATCCATCTGAAATGCCAGCAAGACTTGAAGAACTCAGTTTTGCACTGTGCATTAAAAAAAAAATAGAAAAGCATATGGAATGCCAAGGATGCAAAGAAATCTTTGCATGAAAGGTATCAAATAATAAATGGCATTTTATGACTAATTAACTTCTCTGACTAAAGCTGTTCTATCAAAGTGCAAAGAAAGGCACTACTAGAAATATCTCACAACAAAAACCCCGAGTTCAGCCACCTTGGTGCGGAGCGTGAGCGGCTGGCAGTGCTCCCCCAGGGCTCACTGGGGTATCTCAACAAGAGCTCGTCTCACAGGGACTCAAAAAGGCTCAAAAAGACTGTACAAGAAGTCTATACACACCCCGTGCTGAAATGCTGCTGTCACCTGTACCAAAAGGTGAGAAGGAGACCAGGCCAGTTGTTCATGGTTTTTTTTCCATCACAACATTACCTCTGTAAGAAAAAACCTGAGTCCGTGGATTTATTAAAGAGGGGCTGCACCATGTAAACAAAGCACACTTGTGCAGTCATATAGAATCTGGATTAATTACTTGTCAAATTTCATATGCCCTTCACTTTTCAAAGATGCACGACAAACTAAGAAAGGCAACAACTAAGTTCAGCAGAACTTGGCATCATTAAGAAGTGCTCACCCACAATAAATTCTACACTGCACAATCTATTTGGCTTGGCTGTACATACACATGAGTAAATTTTTCCATTTCAGGGATTTTATATAAATATATATGTAAACAAACTTATTTTAGAGTTGGAGGATGGCTACTGTTCAAAGTGAACTATGTGTAGGAAACAATCCCTTAATTTGCTACAGTAATTTGAGGGCTGATTCAAAAAAAATCAAAGTAATGGTTATAAATGGCACAGCAGAGTGTCTGTCTTTTGTGTACCTCGTGAGCATTTTGTTTTTCTTGATTGCTGTACTGGTACTGCTGCTTGTTTCCAAGTTACAGAACACCATAGCTGGAAATTCATGAATTTCAAAACATTTACGGTTTCCTAAGCTTAGGCAGGGTTTTTGAATTTTACATCCAACTGTTTTCAAGGATTATTCTGTATTATGTTTTCTGCATAACAAATTTAGCTAACATCCTTGCACTTCTCTGCTTTCTCTTGATCACATTGTAAAATAACCACAGCAGTTTAAATACAACTGTGGGAACAAATACATGAGATTTCCAGCCACCATCTGAGATAAATATTTGCATAATGTTTAGTTAAATCTCGACTGAAAAGACTAAAACCTCTTATCACTGTCCAGATGGAATCCTGAGTTTATCAAAGCATACACACCTTTGCCATTATTAATTTAGGTATTTAGAAAATCTAAAGCCAGTTTCCATACACTGAAGTTTTCTAGAAGTGAAAGGGCACTGCAATGGTCCTTAAAAATCATCAGAGACAGTTTCATCTCCAGGCAATGCTAAAACCTTGGTGTATTTCATTTTGCCATCTAAAAGTGCAATATTAAAGATTTTAAATCTCTCTGGATAAAAAATGTTACTTTTTTTAAAAGAAAAATATATAATTAACCAAATGTCAAAAGAAATGGTTCTTTATGAAGTTGATAAAGACAGCTGGTTTCTTCTGGAAACTTACTTTGCTAAACATCTGATTACCTACCTAGAAATGTTATAGTCCCTGAACACTCACTGGACATCCAGCGGTAAAATACAAGAGCATTTAACGCAAACATTAATGAAGTCCCAAAAATGAACAAGCAAACAAAAATGTGACTAAATGTCAAATGCATTGCTTGCCCTACCTCCCTCAGCTTCTGTTCCATTAATAATGGCAACCAACACTACAAATGTGTGTGCTGGGAAATATCCAAACTGTTTCTTTTTCTGCAGCAGCACATTCCACTTCCAGAAAGAAAAAAATATCTTTAATGTTAAAGGAACTGAGGGCAAATTTTTATTTCATTCTCAGTTTTCCTTGGTTAAATTCCTCTGGTGGCAATGGTTCTGTTGATTCCTGCTACATCCAACAATATCTATTTCAATGAAAACTCAGGAAGCCAGGCGACCATTGGAGTATTTAGTACTTTCTATGCATAATATTTACTATTGGTAAAAAGAGCAGGAGCAAGCACAGTGAATATTTCAGTATTTATTTATGGCCACTAATGTTTTGGGAATAATTATTGTCTTTTTAGACTGAACATACCTCTGGAAGGGCAGGGCAAAGAGCTAAGAAAGGGACTCAATTTTCATCTAATTAAAAGCCTTCATAAATATTGCATAGAAAGGACCAGAGTGATGACTGCTTTGGTCTTGGCCTATTTTTCCTGTAAATATTTGGGTACTTGACTCTGTAAACCTTAATGTTCTTAAGAGTGGCACACATTTGCACAGGACAGACTGCAATGGGATGGGTAATCCCAGCATCAATTACAATGGCAGAAATTGTTTCTTTTGCTATGTTTACACCCCACAGTGCCAAGGACAACATCACTGCACAGGATGGAGAGAGATAAGATCACAGCCAAAGGCTACAGAAATAGGGATGGCAGAAGATTTCTTCTCTAGGGTGGAATTCAAAGCTAATGAAACCTAAAGCTTACCTCCCCATCAATTTTGCCAGCAGGTGCACCAGAATTTACAAAAGCACACTTTTGTGCATTTTTATTTTTCATTTCAAAGCTTGTAAAAAATATCTTGATGCAGAATTTTATTTTGGAATAGCAAAGGATGTAAATGATTCTGTTTAAAACTCTGTATTTGGAAATTACACCCTATAGTACAGTTAAATAGAATATTCTATCATAATGATTTAGTAACATGCCACATTTATTTATCACTGGTAAAAAGCAATCACACAAGATGCAGAGCACAAAGGACTGAGGCCCAGGATTCTTTTATAAAAAGAGCAGCAAGACTGACCTCAGCAGGTAATGAGCCTTTCTCTGCACAGACTTCCAGAGGTTTGCATCCTGCTCACTCACCTCAGCAGAACACTGAAACAATTTGACAATTGTTTCACCAGGGCAACTTGGACATATTTTGACCTTGGACTACCCTAAATATTAAAAACTAATGCAACAGACCCAAATTAAAATAAAGTCTACTTTCCTTTTGAGTTCAGCACGGCAAATAGTTATATTGTTATGTGGCTACAGGTGAAAAAACATCTAAAAGTGTATAATTATTTCATTTTATTAAAGCTACAGATAGAATAGATGCAATCCAGTAATGCATATATGTACATCTAAGTGTGTATATGCAAGCATAAACAGCTTACAGAAATGGACAACAGCCAATCAATCACACAGGGCTGCTTTTGGATTCTCATCCCAGTTTACTGGTGGCAGTTTAGGCTCTTGCAGTTCCCTGGAGATACATTCTCCAGACATCCTCATCCATATGAAATCATTTACCCTCCTGACTCTTCTCTCATCTCAGTAAGTGTGTCAAATGACAAAGCTCAGCAGCATTCACCCTTGTTAGAGGCTCTGTTTCATGGCTCTGCCTTAGGGAGGCACTGCCCAGAGCTGAGCTGATCCCCTGGGAGGGTGACCGCAGTGTCCCAGGAGCTCACAGCAGAGGAGGAACTCTTTGAGAAGGAGTTCCCAACCCCTGATCCCTCTGCAGGAGGCCAGGCTGCAGCCTGCAGGGTGTGCTCAGCTCAGGCAGTCCTGCAGGGCAAAGGAGAAACCACTGCAGCAAGGGCTGAGCAGTCCTGAGCAGCCCCTGTGCTGTCCCTGTGCCACCAGACACAGCCTGGGCTCTGTGAGACGAGGCAGCACAACCACCAGAAATGATCTGAGGCACCAGAGTTTCATGTGAGCAGGGCAGGCTTGGATTCTCTTGACACATATCCCGCTGCCCTCGACTCCTGACGCTCCTGCACTGGTGCCAAGGCCAGAGGTCTTTGCAGTCTGTGGGCACAGGGCACTTTCTCCTGCCTAAGTAAGAGAATTCCTGTTCAGTCATAGCTGAATGCAGAACTCACTTCCAGGTCATGAGGAAATCATGTACAAATGCTTCAGTTTTAAAATCTATTTACTATTTAAGTCATTTAAATAATCTATTTAAGTAATTAGATTTTTCTTGTAACTTAAAACCAGACCCAAAATATATAAGGTTGAAGGAAATGGATTTAAATTAGATATGATCTGAGGCTTGAATATTTTTTTTTTTTCCAAAACAAAGTTTGGGGTTTGAAAAATGTAAAGCCCAAGAGGAGAAAGAAAGCCAACAGAAAGTCCTGCTTCTTCAAGAACTGTGAAATTTGTTGAAGTTCTTCCTGAACAAAGAGGGGATCTGGGTTCCTCTAGAAGCAGGAAGATCTCTCCAATTAAACCCAGGTGCAGGTCACCCTGGGCAGCACAGTATGTGCATTTACCCCCAGATCCGTGTGCTGAGGCTGGAGCTGGACGCAGCAGCTGCGAGCCTGCAGTGCCTTGCACAGGTCTGGATTTGTCATTAATTCCCAGAATTACGATCTGTACCAAGATGTGTTGGCCTGCACAGGGGACAAGATAAATGCAGTGACATTTTGTACAAGAGGTGACTGTGCTCGAGGAGGTGGACAGATGCATTGCCACAGTGCTTCCAGCCCTGCTAATAACCCCTGCCATGGGTAAGCCTGGCTGGGCTCCCTGGTTTCCCTACTCCCACAGCGCAGTTCAAGTACAGGCTGGATAATGTAGATGCCTCTGAACAGTTTTACCAATGATTATTTGTAAAACCAATGGGTGAAGCCTCTCTGCCAGAGACACGAGCTGATCCTTGTGACATCTGATTTCATATGACAGGAATCAATGATTTATGTGCCCTTATCACGTAGCATTTTTTTTCCTGCCTTCCCCCACTGAACTTAAACCCTGACCTCTTTTCAAACAGCTGCCACATTTTCATTTGGTGCTATGAGCAATCTCAGAGCTATTGCCACTGTTTGAAGATAGCAGCATTACTCATTACCTCTCGTCATGTTCAACATTAAAGTGTATTTTTGAACACTCAACAACTTATTGTTGAAATTAATCATGGACAGATATACTGACATCCATTTTTTCCCTTTGTTTCACTGAGCTGAACTTGCTTTGATTCATGTGCTAATGGAAACAAATGATATAATCCACAATGAATAATTTTGCTCTGCTTGAGATGTGCAAGCAATAATAAAAAAGTAAACACAAGTTATCAGAATTCCTTGTAAATGGTACAACTGCTTTCTTTGTAATGACAACAGATATTTATCTGCTGCCTACTTTTCATTTATATGCAACATAATGAAGCAAGTGAAAGTGTGTTTCCTTTCGAAAAAAATTTCCAGGATTAACAATTCATACCAAACCACGGATGCTGATTTTCACTGTGTGTATCAGCATTGTCTGTCAGCAGGTTAAATAAACTTCATTTAAAATTCTTCTCTGCCTGTCACTTACACTTGCATGATGCAGATTTTGCAGTAGAAGGATTTCCAGAGTCATGTTTATCCATATATGACTGAGACCTAATCTATATCTAATTTTATACGTAGAGTAAGGTAGAAAAGGGCTTTTCTAGGGTAAGAATATATACAAGAGTTTTTATATTACAGTAGAAACGATATTAAAAAACAAAGCTCAGAGAAGTCAGAGTTACAATAATGCAACTTCCTCACTTCAGGGTGAGAGTACAAAGGGGATATTGGCTGCAACAAACACAATCCTACCAATAGTTCCCATTCCTGCAAAGGCCCACTCTACAGAACTCTTCAAAAATACCAACAAATAGCAAATATAATGAACCCTAATGTCTTATGGCAACAAATGTGGCTGAAATGATGTAAAGCCTCTTAAAATCATATCAGCATTTGTTCAGGGAGTCACTGAGGTATCCAAATTTGATAAGCATTGAAGGCTGTTCAAAATGTGCTGTGCTCTGGAATTCAAACATGATTTCAACAAGTGCTGGTGCACCAGGCCCCTCTGACTTACTCTACAGTACACCAAAGGCAAATAACTGCAGGCAAACAGGAAGAGGCATGTGGGATAACAATTTTTTGAATCATTGCAGTTATATTTTTCATTGTTCACTGATTTTCACCCAAAGATCTGGTTTTTAAAACAGCACTGCCAAGAGAGCTTGGACATCTTCCTAAGCTGTGCCTGTAGGCACAAAGACCAGCCTGGTGACTTTGTTTCCCCACACAAAAAGTGTTGTTTCATACTTCATCCACTGTCTCCCCATCTTTCAAAGCTCCCCAAGCCTGACTTAGACACTGCTTCCAGAAATACCTGCTCACATTGCTATTTCATGGAAGAAACTTTTTTCCAAATGTCTAATTCACTGTCTAATTCACTGTCTAAAAACTATTCAAATTCAAAGTGCACATGACCATGAACAGTGAAAAAATGCTATGTAATGTTTGACCAAATAATTCCTCTTCCTCCCTCTCTCATTTTTTTTGTTTTTCAATATCAAAAACCATTCTTCATATTTAAATGAACCAGATTGCTACCTCAAATCAAACAAAAACACTCAAGTCATAATTATAAATTAATGAGTCTAAAACAAGAGCTTGGAAAAGAAGCATTTAAGTGGTAGAAAAATGCTCTTGAATAGAAAGATATGCTCTACTTATTCCAATCAAAATGCTTCATAAATCTGTTTAATATTCACAGGAAAGAAGACAAAACGAAGTGTTTTGGTTTGAGCGTCTATGTAAAGGGAAGAAAACATGCTGCTGAGGAAAGGGGAATAAACAGAAAGTAATCTATGTCAACTAACAAAAACTGATTTATATTCCCAGTCTGAGAAAACAATCAGAAAGAAACCAAAATAAGATTGTTTGACCTATGCACCAGTCATAGCATATGCTTTAAAGAGGGGAAAAAAATAGAAATGAATGCAATGTATCCCTTATTACCTTCCATTGCTCTGATATGTGCAGAGAGAAGATGTATGAGATACATTTCTCAGGCTGAATTTTTCACAAACAGTTTGACAAATTAAACAATCACAGAAATAAAAGATTTCCACGATCTCAGGTAGAATTCTCCATAAGTGATATATTGTTCTCATTAGAGTTTAAAAAACAGTTTTATGTACAAAAATAGATGCTTAAGAAGAGGAAAGAAAACAAAAAAAAAGTTACATAGGAGAATCTTTCCCCCTCTGCCTATGAAGTGAAGTAATAAACCTTTCCCAAGTTTTCTATAAATTTTATTGAGTTCTGAGGGAACAACCTTCAGGAAGACATTCCTGCAGTGTTATTTTCTCCAACGTAGTCCAGAGTGATATGTGACATTCTTAGAGATTAGGATCAAGAATATTAGCTTCCACAGAACGTTTTTGTTTTGCATATGATAATATTTTTCCTACTACTTCTATAGGTCTAGATTTAAAAACAAAGCAAAACCCCCAAAAAAGCCTCTATTAATTTCAGTTTCTTCAGTCCAGGAATTAGCAGACTTATTTTTGGAGGGGATATGATTATCTGTTCTGGAAAACCTGATCCATTTTTCAGGCTGATTCTACAATCCCTCAGCATGTGTGAAAAGTCATTGCTACCATCTTTGTTAGGTGGTGCAAGAAACCAGGAAAATTACTTCAAGGAAAACGTGTTCCTACTTTCAGTAAATTAGAATGAAAGAAATGAAAAAAGAATCTGCCCTTTAAATGCCCAATGAGAAGTGTTTGTACAGAGTAACAGCATGGTTATTCCTTGTTACAGAAACACAATTCGTGTCAATTGAACTTCCATTTCCCAACATCAATCATAATGCAGATCGTCAGTCATCTATTGTTTCACTAAACTATGTCAAGTTCTCTTCCAAACTCTTAGAAGATTACAGATAAAAAGTTTGACCTGAAGACAAGCATGAAAAATACGCATTTCAATCATAAGATCCCCAAACCAAATTTGTTTGTGGTTTTGTTTTTTTTTTTTAAACTTTGGAAGAACACGTTACACTTGTACCATATTTAGAGTTTCAATTTTCTATTTCAGATGTCACTGTGATATAAAGGCCAAAAATGGCTAAACAGTGAAAAAAACATTGATCTTGCTCTCCTTGCATTCATCAAGGAAAATAATTTTTCAGGTATCACAAGATTACAAGAAAAGGATGTTTCATTATCTCCTTGGTGTAGTTTGTAGAAAACAGGTTTTTTTTTTTTTTTCTAGTGGCCGAACAAGAACTTTGAATTCAAGAGAGAACAAAACTGAAACATTCCAAATAAATCAACAAGTTGAATATTTTAGTACCCCAGTAGCATAAAGTGAATAATTGATTGATTTGTGTTCGTTCTCCTGCTTAACCTAAAAAAACCCACCAATCATCAGAAGTACTTAGAAAGTGAAATATTTTTCTTTTATCCACCAATGTCTGGGGCTTTTCATTAATACATAATACAAGGCTGTATTTAATTAAGTTCATTGCAATTTTACTTTTGACTTCACCTAATTGTAACAAAAAATATTACAACACAAAATATCATTGACATGAAGTGTCAAAGTATTTAAATCATGCTCAAATAAAATATTTGGATTTAAATTCACCCTCCCCACTTTGCTTTATTTTTTTCTTTTTCTTTTTTTGTAATAGAAAGCAATGTGCTATTACTTATTTATATTAGTTTTGGCAAAAATACTTTTCTTTGAAATTTGTATTGAGTTATAAATCTGAAACATCATAGATTTCTATTAATGCTGGAATACTAAACACGTATAAACTGTTGTGTCACTTCATACACAATAGTAATTGTACGAAGTAACAATAATCTGCAGGTGTTTATGTTTTGATTTCAGCCACTCTGTGAATCTGGAGTTTCCTCTAATTGAGTGGATTAATTTATAACTGCCCACTATACCTAACATTAACCTTTCCCTCTTGGTTCTCTGGCAGCAGAACTGTCCCCTGGGCCTGATCATAGAGAGATAACATTAACCAAGGAAGCCTTCAAAATCAAAGCCCTTACTACTGTAGGGCAACTTAGAGGACAGTAAAGTTTGTGAAAAATTATTAAAATTTAATACTGGACATATTCAGAAATACTTGCCAAACTAAAAGGTGATGAGCATGCCCAAACTGGGGAGGGAAGCCTCTCTGAAGCAAGAGGCAGCATTCACAAACTGCCCAAGAGAAAAAAAAGAGCAATACATTCTAAAACAGGAAAAACCCACTACAAAGCAAACAACAACGACAAGAAAAAAAAGCCCAGAGAGAACATTCTCTAAGGGAAGTTAAAAGAAAACCTTAGAAAGGTCAGTATCGTTAATGGATAATTAAGTCCTTTTTGAAGCACAGTGGAGCTTGCACACTATGCATGGCCCTGCCCCAAAATGCTGAAAGTTCACAGAGCTCTAAAGCCCAAGACAGATTCATAGCTATAAAAGGTAGGAAGGACCACTAAAAGAGGCTCAGCAAAGCCCTGAACCACCTGCAGCTGGGAGCTACAGCAGCTGTGGGGTGGTATTGCCATGGGCTGCTGCTCAACTCACCTTCAGAGCAGCACTGGAGAGAAAAACTGGAGATCTGATCACTAAAATAGTCATAACTGTTACAGAAACTAGGATTACTTTTCTACAATTTCTGTCCTCATTTGTTTCCTTTTACTTCACACTTTTCCTTTAAGATGAAGTGTTTTGTCATCTGAATTAATGTTTTCAGGTAATGGATGTAAAGAGAAATTTGGAGGTCTCAGTTCTAATGCAACCACTTTTCAGCAAACAATTTTAGAAGCTATTTTTCAGGGAGACTTTAATTCTATAGTTTAGACCTTAGAGCAAGTTTATTAATGACTGTAATTATGCAGATTATAGGTGCAATACCCCAACACATAAGCAGAAATATTTTACAGTTACAGCCAAACACAAGTGTCCAATTCAAAGTCCTGTTCCTTGCTCTTCTGTACCATCCCAGCATTCAGCTCTTCTCACTGAGTGCTCTAATTCATGATCAGATCCTATGAGAGCAATACTGATAGACATTCTCTTTGGCTGTTTAATGACACTTGCATAATTGGAGACACAGAGATTTAAGTGAAGAAGAAGGAATGACTGTCTTCAACTCACTGTTTGCCTTGCACCTTCTAGGGCATGAGGTGGTCAGTTCTGGTTTTGGTAGAATCTGCCCAGCTGTTAACACAGCTGCTCTTCTTCTGGATCAGCTGGTCCCCAACAGAGGAACCAAGTCTGGTTTTAGCTTCACAGACTAGCACTCAGTCCAAAGATATTAGTTTCCTAACAATATTAATTCTGTATCTTTAAATAACTTCATTCTGCATTTACTCCTCTCAATTTCAAACATTTTACTGTGATTCCTTTGTAAAGCTGCTTATATCTGTTACATGAGGAATATGAAAAACCCAATTTGTAAGCCTACATCAACTTTTAAACACACTCCAGACTGGTTCACCGCTTTCCCCCTTGGTTTTTCTCTGGTAAATCCTAATCAGGAAAAGGCCATCACTAAGGTCTAGAGAGAATATCAGAGTGACAGTGTGACTCAAGGAGATACCTGCACAGAAGAGATCTTCCACATACTAAATCAGCACTAATTCATTCTTTTATCACTCTAAGTTGATGAATATTCTCTTAAGAATTTGAATGCTCCTGTCAAGTAAATAATTATAGAAGGCCAGCTATATTTAGAATGTCATAAATGTATAGCTTCAGAGATAAGGCTCTGCATTTTACACAATATCAAATAATCAGTAGCATTCTCCTGCATGTTTCAGGCAAATATCACACAGAAGTTAAGAATGTAAAAATTTGAAACCATGTCAAGGTTCTCTATAATTTTACAAGTAACATTTAATGATTCAGTTTTCTGAGATTACTAAATTTAACATTTGTCGGTTATAGCATTGATTTTAGGTATTAACAGAAAAAAAAAATCACTTTATATCTAATATACCTAAATTGAGAAGAAGTGGAGGGCTGATTTCTATTTGGTGCTTTCAAGGGGGGAAAGTACAAGACACTTTTGAGAGGGGCAGATAGTCTGATACCAGCAGATATTCTGATACATGCAACAGCTGCTTATCTGAAATGCAAAGGCTGAGTAATTGTGCTACAAGGAAAAATCCAACAAAACACCACAAACCAAACAACTTCAAGAAGGAAAACATCCATTCTCTGAAAACTATGAAAAGAACAAAACTACAATTGCTTGTACAAGGTGGATTTTTCTGTTCCCTTTCTATTTGAGATAATTTCTGTAATAGAATGATGTTTCCATGCATGTCACACAAACACCCCACAGTTATTGCTCAAATGATCTCCTCAGAGATATTTGAATTTTGTCTACTTCTCCAGTCAATTGCAGTTCTGATGTTCCACACTGTTACCCCACTTGGATTCCATTAACACCTAATTTACAAGCATAAACCATGTAAATGGTTGGAGCAGATGCAGAAAAATAATTATAATTTGGGCTGAAGTCTTTATTTCCCAACCTAATTCAGTAACAATAAAATTCTCTCTCTAAAGAGTAGACAGGAAGACTTAGGCACAAACCCAACTAAATAAATAGTTACAGCCCTGGGCATTTAATTTCTGGAAGCAGCCCATGAATGGAAGAGCAATGTCCAAAATTATGAGACAAGCAATGCAGGGCACTGTTCTCTAGATAAGGATTACAATGGTAAAATAATTATGGAATAGGAAATTCTTAGTATCTCCAATTAAATTTTTACTCATAGCTTTCAAATACACAATATTCGGTTCCAAGCTAAGTTTCCTGGGTGCTAAAGAAATTTTCCACTAGGCCCTACTTCAGTCTACAGTTGGAGAAGCTCTCTTTTTGAGTTGATTTTGTGCAAGAACTGAAGATCACTTATCTCAAAGCCCAGCACAAAGCACAGAGGGTTCTGCAGATGGCACCTGGGAAGGAAAGGACAGCATAACCTCCCAAGAAGCTCAGCCCTGATCTCTGGAATCACCCTCAAGAAGTTTCCAGAGGCAAACACTCGGCTGGTGGAACAAATGCTGCCTCATCTGTATTAACCTCCTTCTGGCAATAAGCCTGAACTTCTGTAATCTGGAGTTGTACTGACATTTATCCAGGCACTCCACATTTCCAGCACGTACCTTTCCTTGCCTCTGCCACGTTTTTTTTTTTTTCCAGTGCACACCCAGCACTGCACTGGCCAAGTACCAAAGTTCACTTTGTCAGGAGAGGAGCTGAGCTCCAGTCAGGTGAGAGATGCTGCAGCCTCACTCACAAACCATACGAGCCCTGGGACAATCAACAGCATGTGAAGAAAGGAAATGCTACAGTTATGGAAATGCTGCAAAAATAATGCTGCAGTCATAGTCCCTGCACCTGAAGTTTTACTGTGCTAGGTTACTTTGGAGGTAAAAACAATGGTCATTGATGATTAGCTAATTAAAAGAACAGAACTAAATTAAACTAGTAAAAACTTCCACAAACTTCTAAAATGTTTTATTATATTCAAAACTCTTGTATACTTGTACCTTGATTTAATGTATTAATTCATGCGTGTGACTACCCGCAGCATCCTTACATACCATTGTCAAAAAATCCTCATAATCAGTACCAGGATTCTTATTTGATGACAATGAAAATACACTGAGAATCATAAAATTTGCTACAAAGCATCCCCAATCAATTAATGAACGTAGACATCCATGTCCTGCTTATGCTTATTTCACAGACAGAAATGCTAAATTACTGTTTACATTATTTGAGATACACTATCTGTGTAATTTCAACAATAGTGACTTTTACCTATTTCCTAAATTGCAGGGAAAATTAAATATTCAATATTTTCTATTTCAGAAATATAATTGCTAACACAAAAGACCTTGTACTGCATTTCATACTGCTGAAGGTCTTGAGGGGGATATTTAAAACCCTATGCATTTTTCAGAAAACCCTTTTTTAATTTTAAAAATCTCTCAGGCTAATTCAGGATAAGCAAAGTAAAACACTAAAAGAACAAAACAAGAGAGGATCTGGGTAACATCCATAAAAACATTTGCACACTGAAAGCTCAGAGTCTGCAGCTGCAAAATGTCTTGTTCAGGATAAACAGTATTTATAGGGCACTGTGTATGTCACTTGAAACCAGTTTAACCTTTCTAAGGAAACAAAAAACTCATAATTCTAGCATTTACATGAGTGTTGACTACTTAGTGCTTTGAGCAGTTTAGAGAGAATATCACTGACCAATGAATTAAAGCTGATCTCTTTCTTAATGAATTAAAGCTGATCTCTTTTCTAAGAACAATATAAAAAAAGAAAAAACTTTTGAAACAAATAATCCCTTAAAGTTGGCTTTTCCAGACCATTTATTGCTATAACCATTTGGGGCATCTCCCAGTGACACTTTGAGATAACTGGCCAGTACTCAATGTGCTCCCAGCTCACAGGCAAAGTAAAATTAATTATCAAATTGTGGAGCATCTACCTGAGCTCCCTGTTGCATAGAAAAGTAGCATCCAGGAGTCTCTAAAAGCAGAGATTTATTATCCACACAGGGACCACAGAACCTGCAAGGAATGGCAGCACTCAGCCTGACACCCTTGTGTGAGCTGCTGTGCTTCATTTCGCTGACATCCTCCACGGAACCCTGACATCATGGAGAGAAGTCAAAACAAGCGCAGCCAGCTTGGATAAAGAGAGAAAACAATCAGAGAATTCAAACTATGAACCTGAGCACCAATCACCATAAGTACATGAAAAGCTCCTGTAAGCAGCACACTTGAGCAGAAAAATAGAACAGTTCTCTTCCATGACCCAGAGAACCCCGAGCACAAAAGAGAGAACTGAGTTGAGGCATATGAAATTGAAAAGTTTTATTCACAGATGGCCTTGAATCTCAAGCTTTCAAAAGCTCAGAAAAGTTAGGTTATCTCTATCTCTTTAATAGAATGTATTTTTTGCTACTTATGCACATCTTCTGTGCATGAAGGCGCCTGGTTGGAAATTCAGCAAGGGCTAGAAGGCAGCTGTCATCATGACTGGTGGAAAAGTCAGTGTATATTGAATATTAGTGAATTTGAATAGTGATTATTTACAATTAAAAAAAATTACAGTAGGAAAAAGATATTGACTGTTGGCTACCAACATGTTAGTATGTATTTTTCAGAAGATTTTATCCTAAATTAGAATAATCATACACAAAATTACATCTAGAAAACTTTTACAGAGTCTAAAAACTGGTTTCCAGTTCTGTGTTTTCTTTAAGCTGAATTTCATTTTGTATCACCTCAAAAACATTCACCAATGTAATACCATTTCATGGATCCTCGGATAGAGACTGTAATTATCCCTTATTGATTATATAATTTCTTTTAACTGTCGACTATATTTTCTCCTGCATTCACTCTCTTTCTTAGTGACTTGTACAAATTTGTTGCAACATCCTTTCTGCTTTAACTCCTGACATTAGCTACCAGGAAAAAATTATATTTCTGTAGGGGTTTAACATAGAATACTCTCTTGTTCATGTCATCACTTAAGTCACTTGAATGGATGTTTCTGTTGGGCTCAGATCCTTCTGCATGTCCAAATGCTCCTGGGCACCTGCCTGGCAATGCAGAGCTCCCTGGTGCACCTGCTGAGGAGGGAATGGGTGCCAGGAGACTTGAACTAAACTAAAATAACTTGAGCCAACTAAATTTGGCAGTCCCCTGGGCACTTATGAGAGTGGTTTGGACAGAGGGTTAAGCAGAGGAATACGGGACACCAGAGGGTGAAGGATCCTAATGCAGAGAAATTCAGTCAATTGCCTTTAGCTTTTTTTTCTTGTTTTTTTTTTTTTTTTTTTAATTTGGCAGAAAATTAATGCAGTCAGAATAAAGGATGTTACTTAGCTCTTCTCTTCTGAACAGAAAGAATTGAATTCTGCTTCACTGACCATACATTGAGATCATCAGGCTCTCCAAGGTTTTGTTTAAAAACAAATAGAAATATTTCTGTACGATTTTGCATTTAAAGAACTTCATTATTGACAATGCATTTGAATACATCTTTATAAATTAAGATACTGTATTTAATTTGACAGAATCATAGAATAATTTAGGTTGAAAGGGACCTTTTGCTCTGCTCTCTCAAGTAGATCAGACTGATCAGGCCATAGTCCAGTCAAGCTTTGAAAATCAGCAAGCTTGAAGACACTGCAATGCAGTTGAACAAATCTTCTAATTTTAACCACACTCGTGAGGAAAACATTCTTACATCTAACCAGAATCAGGGTGCAGCTTGCAACCTTTGCCTCTCATGCGCCAAGGCTATAATTTCATGCTCTCTATTCTCTCCCATCAAACACTAGAGACATCATCAATAGCTCCCCTTCCCCTCTTAAGTCCTCAGCCTTAAACCCAGCTCTCTCAGTCTCTCCTAGGTGTGTTCCAGCTCACATTAAAGAGATTTAACATTATTGATCACTGCATGACACTGGGATCACTGGGCACAGTTGGCCACCAGTCTTCTCATCACGGCCCTGTGAGCCCAGGCAGTTTTCCACCCATCTTTCCCATCCACTTCAGCAGTCTGCCCCTCTCTGAATTGACGAGGCTGGCTGCAGGAGAACCATGCTGAAGCCCTGCTACAGCCCAATTACCCACCAGCCTGCCACAGGCTCTCTCCAGTGTGTCCACGTCTTCCTTGTCCTAGGGAGCCCAAAGTAGCTACAGCCTTCAAATTGGGATCTCAAAAGTGCAAAATAGAGGGGGAAGATCACTCCTCTGAAGTTGCTGGCTGCACTCTTGGTAATGTGGCACAGTATGGGGTCGGCCTTCCTCGCTGCAATATCATCTCTGTTGTATTGTATGATCTCACACAGCTTTTCCAGGGAAGAGCTCCTGCTGAGCATAAAAGACTCAACTATTCTCTCACAGCATTGCTATAGCAATCAGTTTGTTTGATTTTGGCAGTTCTGAACATTCCAGGAGATAGAGAAATGTCAGCAATCCAAAAGAAATTGTGGCTTGGTAGAGGAGACAATGAAGGTTGCATAATAACCTGCCTTCACCAAACAATCCAAAACATGATTGAATTATTTTTGATACTACAAGTAAAAAATGGCAATGATCCTAAAAGGTGCTCTATGACTGAATGCAGTAACTTCTGCTGTAGATACCTTTTACTTACAATGGAGACTATTGTAATTGTTCAGTGACAAGCTTTTAAATCCCAGTTAATCCCTGTATTGCTCTTCTAATGTCCATGTGGTATCAATCTACTGTAATATTTTGGAAGACACTTTAGTATCATGCTGCAGTGAAATCTATTTTCTGTTAGATGTTCAGTGTTCCATGGATCTGCGTAGATTATTTTGCTATCTGACAGAAAACAGATTTATGCAATAACATTGCATCATTGGCATCTATACAATTGATGTATTTGGTGTTTAATGACTTCAACAAGAGGCAATAATTCAAATTTGTTTGAATGATTCTGAGTTGAAAAAGATGCAAGTATTTCTAGCATTGACAAAATGGAACAGCTATCAGCTGAAATTGTTTTGGTACATTGTACAATGAATTCATGGGAATTACCTGAATTAAGTCAACATCAAAGCTTCAAAGCATATTTTTTTTTTTAATTCCAAAATTCTGTTTCACTCAGATTGTCTTTAATTTGTTTAAAATTAATTTTTACAAACTTACCTATTGTTATAGCAATTTAATTTGCAGTAAAG
Organism: Nesospiza acunhae; assembly: GCA_013398715.1. Taxonomy (NCBI): domain Eukaryota; kingdom Metazoa; phylum Chordata; class Aves; order Passeriformes; family Thraupidae; genus Nesospiza; species Nesospiza acunhae. The sequence goes on from VZSU01001764.1 coordinate 209,137, forward strand.
AGAAAGCAGGATGAGAACTAAAGTAAAGCTGAAGGAAATATTATGCATAACTTGTGGGATCGGAGTAGGGAAAACAACTTCACTAAGTCACATAGTTTTTAAAGTAGAACATATGGATTATTCTTACATCTAAGATTTGTTTTTTCCTTCTTCCTTATTTTCCCCAGAGCTTGTTCCTGAATTATTATCTATGGTGATAATAATTGGTAAAAATACCATTTGCCCAACATGGGGACATGACTTATGGTTTTACCATCCATGTAATATAAGTCCAGGGAGAAAAGAACTTACTAGAGGAAAAAAAGCAGCCAAAGGAAAAAATAAAAAAAAGGCAACAGAGAGCTCAGGTAGGTCCTCCACAATTTGATAATTACATTATTTTGCAATAGAAAGAAGAACATGCCACTGATACCTAAAGTTGTATATGCCTCCTAACAACCTGAAGAAAATGCAGACAAGCAGGCCCAGCATTCTTCAAGGAGCACACTTCACATTTTCTCTCAGTAGTTGCCCCTAGTTAATTATTTAAACAGGAGTTCCAATACGCATGTGCCTCCTCTGAGGGTACCACTGTTGGGTGAGACAGGCACCATGTGCAGCCTTAGTCCAGCACCCACTCTCTCACCACAATTAGCATATGAACAGCAAAATTACCAAGTCATATTCCTGAAGGAGAAAGCAAGAGCAAAAACTGGAATCACTTCTTGCTGCTTTCAGTCAGTGTTTAAGGTACCCTATATTACACTACCAAATGCTATGGAGGTTTGCCTAGATGTGAAACAG
>VZSU01001764.1:209945-250394 GCA_013398715.1 Nesospiza acunhae
CTCTCCCTGGCACTTTACAGCAGAGTTCATGGATTTCAGCATATGCAATGTCATGCATCTCTGCATGGCACAGCACAACTCACTTCCACTTCAATTTCCCGCCTTCTCTACCAGATGGGATTGGTAGAGATATTTAAACCAATTCCTACTGCTCTGAGAAAAAGGATAACTGGCAAGCCTGTTCTGCTCATTTTCCATTTAGGCCTGAAATAGTAATAGCTCACATACATGGCAGTGGATTGTTAATGAGAGCAAAGTACACTATTTTGAATGGCCACCTACATATTTAACTCATCCTCCAGACTACAGAGTCAGAACTTCTTATGGGTGCTGCTCTTTTGTTATTAAAAATTAATTCCATTTTTATTTAGGTGAAGAGTGCAATGCCATTAGTATTACGTGTACACAGTGTACCTTTGGGCTGGGAAAAGCAGGGAGGGAGAAAAAGTTAACTTGAATGAGAACTTTCTCAAGTTTTTCAGTAGATGCACTGCAGCATGCACAGAGTGACACAAGGAGTGTGCTCCTGCCCTTCTCAGAATACAAACATGGTTCTAGTTGGCAAATATATGCTAGATTCCCTCAGAAACATTATCCTAAAGAGAAGTCTTCCAAACTAGGTGCATCCATCTCTAAAAATCAACCAGCCTTGCTTGACAAAGGCATGAACCCGGATTATCCATGCATTGTTAATTAATGTGTCATTCAGGGATCATGACTCATCTATTTTCCTGCCATCACTTCTTAAGAAATGGTGTTTTCATCAGTCCAGTAGCTTAGCGTTTGTGTACAAAAACTCTTTTCTAGGTACTAAATTTCATGTAACAGAATGTTTGACGTTGCCAATAGATGGGAGAAATACATTTTTCCGATGCACAATTTCACATACCCATTTAAATACTCTTTCCTGAGAAAATGACAGTAGCTCTTATCACAAGAGACATGATACAAACCTGCGTGCTGGTGAAGCAATTATGGGATGTAAACTCCATATTCTGAAACACCAAACTGTGAGCTACAAGTGCAAAAGCAGTTCTCTCATGTTTGACATAGGCTAACTCTTTAGGTCTTTTCTTAAAATTAAAATAAAAACAAGCCCCAAAACAATGAAGAAACCTGTTATAAGATGTCAGAGAGAGGAAATTCTGGTAGTACAGCTGGAAATTTAAGTTTCAAAGCCACATGGCAGGAAAGAACACAAATCAAGTCATAAAAACTCAGTGTGTACCCACAGGATCTCATATCCTGCTTTCATTCTCTACTTGACTCAGGACTAAAAGCACATCTCTGGTTTCATTTTATAAGATACTTTTTATTTGTGCTTTTATTTTAAATCTTTTTTTTTTCCTGAAATTTTACACATTGTGACACAAATTGCACGCTGCAGAGAAAACTCTGTCTTGGTGAATGAAACCATTTTAATCTCAAGGGTTTATTATCTGTTAAAATCTATTTAAATACAAGCATTCAATTTTATATTGCTTGACTTTTACAGAGGAGCTGTTTTACTAAAGCAGGATTTTGAAAAGATCATAATAAATACTTGTGACTTTGACATGTAAGATCCAAAAACATGAAGAAAGAATTACCTTAATTTTCAGAGTTATTCAAATACATGAAAATATTTCCACAGGCCAGGGACCTCTTAATAGATTTTATTTGTTATGCTAATGCCTTCCTGATATATAATGTGAAACTGTATACACCTTAAAGACGCACAAAAAACCAAGCAACCAGCACTGTTACATTTAAAACTGCTGAAGCATTTTAATAATTAATTGTATAATTCTATTATTCCTCTTGAAGCATTGTTACTTGACTGTTCACAGATTATTGAATACAATACATTCACATATTAGGGAATAAAAAGGATAATCTGGTAGACTACTGTTTCACTTGTTTTAAGCAGATGGTTCAAAGGCAGCTTCACTGGTGTGAAGTTATTAATAGAAACACATGCAATTCTTTTTTTTTTTAACATACTGCAGCAAGAGAAATCTTTACTGTAACACTTGACCAAATTGCCAGCTCTAGAGTTAAAAGGATTGAAAACCTGAACTTTATACATTATGTTTTCCAGTGCTGTAGGCTCTTCATGCCTGATGTATGATAAAGAAAAACTAAGATTCTTACAAAAATGTAAAGAAGCAAATCATTGCAAGGCATTAAATTACATTGAACATTCTGTATGAAACTTCAATCCATCAAATGGCCACTGAAAAATGAGGTAATTACCTACAATAATTTGCATGTTAAGAGCTAATACAATATTACAAAGTAAAGTCCAGTTGCACATTAATTGTGAAAGCAATGCATAATTTCCTGATTAATGTTTCATACCTAATATTCTTCCGTGCTCTGTCAGATGCTAAATAACAATATGGCCAATCCATCTCCAGTGAAAGTGCACTCAGGCAGGGACTGAGCTGGGTCTCCATCAATCCTAATGCAACAACTGCAGCTACAATAGATGATACTGTGAAATTTATAAAAACAGCTGCTCAAATGGAACTTAAATGATATTTTAAATAATTAAACTTTGCAGTAAAATCATCTAAGAGACAATTGATGATTTGTCACACATGGAAGTAAACCTCTGCTTACTCCAGAAGAGGAGCAAGGGGCTGGAGGTGGGGAGGGAGCTGAGAGAGGGGAATGCACTGGGTGTCTGTCTGGGCAGCAAAGGCTAAGCACGTCAGAGAAACGATATGTTCAGTCTCTCTAGAGGAGGATTTCTATCCATGCTCCCCTGTTGAGGCAGGGGGGAGAATTCCTCAAGGACTGAAATTCACCTGTCCTGTCAGCCAGAGACAGGGTGTCACAGCTTTGAAAAAGCATCAAGCAAAGAAGCGAAAGGATGACAAAAATCAGGAAAACCAAAAAACACCATTAATAAATACTGCCAAAATGAGGGTAGCATTAACTGTCAGCAGCAGAAAACATGTGTGGCCTGGAATTTCTCTCTTCTATAAGAAAACATGCAATGGCCAGACTTTTGTTAGGCATTGAAATTTAAAAGAATATTTAAAGGACCAAGAGGTCTTTTAACTTTAACTGGTTTTCTGAGAAAATGCTCTGAAAGATTTGACAGGCAAGTTGCTAACTTGGTGTCATTCAAACAGAAGAATGTTTCCCAGAACTTGGGGAGAGTGCTTGGGTAAATTCTCAAAGCAGAACTTTAAGACAGCAAATAGTCAGGGTCAAAGAGTCAACAGGAAAACACTAAAGCAGTCAAAAACCAGAGCTACTGACATTATTGGAAGTACTAGCCACCTACTGAAAGAAGAGTCTTCAAACAAAGAATATTTGACTTTCCCTAGGTGCTGAGGAATTTGTTGGAGACTTTGTGATCCAATGGATGCAGTAAAAAGGTATTGGAAATTTTTTTAATGAGCTATGCCACCAATTTAACAATTTACATGACCTTGAGCTAGGGATGTGACTGAAGTGTGTCACTTCCCTCATTTGTAAAAGAGGTATTATTCTACCTATTTCACAGTGGTATTTGGAAACTTGATTAATTTACAAAAACTGTCTCCAGACCCTTGGAGGAAGGTGACTCTTAATTGATCTCCCTTAAAGCAGACAATTTTGATTAGAATAAAAATGACACTAAAGCAACAGCAGATTTCTAAAGCCAGACTCCAGGGACAGATTCAATGTGTCTGTTTTTTAATCCTTAACTAAACAATAAATATTTGCTGGGGTGATAGGACTATGTTTTGTTTTAATTTTCCTGCCTACACAACAGCTATGTGATCAGCTCTTCAGCTGTGAGAGCTGAGATTTCACACTACCCATGTGAAAAGGTGCTTCAAAATTTAATTGACCTGAGGAGTATATTTCAAACCTTTCCTATAAAACAAAATGTCACCGACTGATGAAAATTTTTAAAAAGGAAGAAAAACCCAAGACCCTAAAATGGGATGTGTGGTTTAAAGGTTCTGAGAAATTCAGGGGTAATTTTTTATATTCCTGTACTGTCATCCTGTGTTGCCTCCCAGTCTCCAGTTGGATGTCTACAGAATCCTACCGGGAATCTCAGAAACCAGGAAAGCTGAAGAGCTCCCTGCAGCAGGCAGCAGCAGCTCCAGCTTTACCAACCGTTTTTTTATTTTCACCCTTTCTCCAACTCTGAACTAGACTTTCTTTGCTGTTTTTTTTGAGGATTGCTCATTGAATTCAGACTTTCAGACCTGGCAGTTCAAATGAATTTAAGCACACTTCTGCTTTTATTTCACCACAGGGTCAGTCCAATGGGGGTTTTTTACAGCCTTATGACTTTTAAACAAAAACTTTTAAACAGCAGCACTGTTTATTAACTACCGCAAATGTTTGAACTTTGTACTTAGTTTCCAGATTTTATGGTAAATCCTATATATTGTGTGAAGGACCACACAAAATAAATGCCCTAAGGCATCAGAAGCAAGAGAAAATGAGAAGAATAACGGTTCATTTTTCTCCTCTCTTAGATAAGAAGCAAAGTGCTTTAATTTCCCACTGTGAGGTGCCTCTGACAGAAATTTAGAGGGGTTCATGTTTATTGTCCTGGGAAAACTCAGCTTTCACAACCAAGTTAGTATGACAAAATTATTAGGATAATTATGCAACATTTTGTGGAAAGTTGCTTCAGAGAAATTTCTATAGGATACTAAAAGAACTTATGTGTACTACGCCATACCTTAAACTCCAATGAGTCAGGAAGTGATTGATGTAAACATATGCTTTCAGTACTCACAGAAGTAGGAAAAAACCCTAAGCACTTTTAAACACAATATGAAAATCAGGAATTTCTAACCTAATGAAGTTTCAAGCATCACACACGTAATATTTTAAGAGCATGTGTCATTGGTGGTTAAATTTTCTCTTTTGATTGAGCATACGCAATTTTTTCACCATTCTCTTTATCTTTCTTTATTCACCATTAGCTAATATGCTTTGATTTAGTAACCCATATTGCCTACTCTTAAGAGCAGTTCCATGAGCACCAGAAAGAAAAAAGACCCATTTTGTAGATAATGTGTGTCAGAGTATGATCTAAATAAACTTTTCCACATAGAACATCCTCACTTATCTTTTTAATTGCAAGTACTGTGAAAGTATATTCTATTTATCTTCAGAAGAAAGAGAATTCACTAAGCTGGTTTACTCTGCAATTTATGGAAAAGGAAATGTGAACTATACAACTAATTGAGGCTAAAAGGCCTTCAAAAACAAAACCCCTCACCATTCTGAAAGCTGACTTTACCCTTAAGATATCCAGCAAAACGTCAAGCCCTATTTCCAGAGAAGGATTCTTCCCTGACAGCCACCACCTCCCTCCCTGTGCTCTGTCACCTTCCTCCGCCTGGTCAGGACAATATTCATTTAAACTCAACTTCAGTATGCTCTAACAGGATGAACCTGTTTCAGGTAAGCAGCTCTGATGGGATGCACTCCTATTGCACAAAGGTGCGTCATGTTGTGCCAGAAGTTAATCCAAGACAGGTTAAAAACCCCCTTGTTCTCCTCAGAAACTAAAGACAGTCAGCTTCCTTCCCACCCAACAGCTTTTGAACCATCGATTGCTGATTAAAAGAGAACTGAATTTCTGTATTTTCAGGCCCATTATAACTGCGATTTGCTTAAGGACCACGCAGACCCTTAATTTCATTCAAAGCAAGATACTTTTTTTTTTTTATTTACAACCTTGTAATGGTTATAAGAGTATGTACTTTCCTAAAATGGACCCAGTTTTTTGAGCATTCACTACCATTGTCAGAAGAAAGTTGAAAAAAAAAAAGTTTTTTCCATGACAAAAGCCACAGTTTTTGTTTAGATGCGAGAGAAACCAAGATGACAATGGAGAGTAAAAGTGCTTAAACACAAGAGACTCTCTGCTACTGCAGTTCTGGTTTACCCTGAATCATCTGTTGATGCTTTTATCTGCTGCTACAGAAACACTCAAAAGTCTACTTGACTCTGCATATAACTTAACCATGAACCTATGGGAGCAACATATGACACATTTTGTAGTAAAGTACAAGAGAGGATTAAAAAAATTAACCTAGAATTAACCTAACATATTATTTTCCATTAAGCAACAATTTTAAATAAGCTTTGCAGATTTCTCTAGCACTTTCCTAGCCATTTTCTAACACTTTGCAGCTGTACACTTGAAAAGTAAAATAAGGGAGACAGTACTAGCATCTGACAAACAAAACCAACCTCAGTGTAAAGATAGTTTTAATTGTAATGTTTATACTGGTTTTGACTTCTAAACGATTTTCACTCTATTCCATTTTAAAGAAACAAACTCGAATGTCAATGTCATTTCTGTACAACAATGGGAATTAATGGACTCCAAGCTTCTAGCAGGGATATTTAGATAAAAGCACTGTTATGAAAAGAAAGGAGTAATAATGGTAAAAGCATTTGTCAATTTTTTTTTAACTCTGGGTCAAAATCCTTCTGAGGTACAAAAAGCCTTCAAGGAACAGAAGACAACAAAATAATAAGAATAAGCATGAGCATGAACTGTAGGATCACATGCAGTTTTTCCATTTTCTTCCCATCTCTTTCCCCTTATCCATCCTTTTCACTCTTCACCACCTAATCATTATTATCTAAGAAAGAGCCACCCAGCTGGGGGATGTTTCAATGACAGCTCATGAGCAAGGCTTAAATGCTGTCTCCCCTCCACTCTGGCACACAGACTTGTCCTGGCTGGCATTTATTTCCAGGTTTGCAGGAACAAATTCAAAATTACTTGGGAGGGCTTAAAAACGGAAGAAGCAGAAGTAATTCGGGTACTTACATTGAAAACACTGTGACCAACTCTAGTATTTACAGGAGAAGAGAGATTAAAACATGAGTGTTATGATTCCCGGATGCTGCTCTGTCTTGCAGATTCACACTCTAGTACAATCACTCTCACTTTATTTTGGTCTGATCCGATTTAGATGAAAGCTACAGGCAACATCCTGACAAATTCAGCAGCACAGCCTTGTCTCTGCAGATGAATATACGTGCACATAACACCTTGTACTTCAGGCTTTTTTAAGCTGGACTTGAAAAGTAAATGACACTATGTACTGGAGCAATGAAAATATATTTCTACATCTGTAATTTCACTGCTAAAAAAAGTTCTGAAACCTTCTTTACTTCTACTGTGCCTGAAACAAACATGTTCAATTTCATATTGCTTTGGTTGCTCAGATCAAGCACTTGACCAGCACATTTTGAACCAGAGCACTGCTCTTTTTTCCAGCATTTCATTTTCCAAAAATTTAGACAGACAGATAATTTAGAACATAAAGTGACGAATGTCCTGGATATTGCCAATCCCAAACCACAGAGGCTGCAGAGAATTCTGCCTGGTAATCCTTGAGGTCTAAACTATTTACGTGTTTATAAAAATATCTTTAGTGTGAGCCACCTGATTTATGGGCTCTTACCCAGAGCTTCCGAATTGTGATGAGCAGTCAGATGTCCAAGCACAATGATGTGCACCTCAGTTACACCCACCAAACTGCAGACACAGTAACAAAAATCTTACTGGCACACCCTGATAACTGCAGCCCATTGCAGTGGCAAGAACATATAGGTTAATTATGGATAGATCAAGAGCATTTTTCACTCTTTTCTTATTCCATCCATTAAATAAATCTCATAGCTAGAATAAGCCATGTATTCTTCTGCATATGTGAAAATAATTTGATCCTTTACATGTGCTTCATTTGGATTTACTTAAACGCCTCAAAATATCAAGGAAACAGTGCAGTGCTTTTATCCATTATTCCTATTGATTTTTCTGTTCCTTGATTTCCAGCAAAACCCTTAAAATCAGATTTTTCATGGTCTCTTGCTTTCAAACCCCCCCAAGTGAAAAAGATATTTACTCATTATACTCACAAAAAATAATTGAGAAGGAGAGGGTACAGGAGGTGTGAAGCAAAAACTGGGCTCACTTACACACTTCCACAGTAGCTCTAAAGAAACTTCTTTATTTTGTCTGAGGATTTTTCTAAGATGACAAATACATGCAATAAGAAGGAGGAAGGAAAAAAGACTAAACAAAAACAAACAACTCAGAAAATTTTGTGTATAGTTGACCAGAATAATTTGGCATTGATAAAAGCTTTTTAATTGCCTTTATTAAATTTTGCTCATATCCAATGACCTTCCTTCAAGTGATTTCAGAGAAAGCAAGGTACTTTTAGTCATAAACAATATTGTGATGCATTGATGTAAACCACCTTCCCAGCAAGTGGAAACCTGGTGTCAATTTGGTGTCACCATCTATATTAGTGCAATAAAATAATCTACGTATTGCATATGAGAGGGATTTTAGATGTGCAAACCTGCCAGCCAAAAATATACTGTCGTATTTCATCCACTGTCAGAGCTGACATACAAAACACAAATCTCTGTAGACACCCAGGAAAAAACTCCAATGTTCAAAACATTTTTTTTTTTCCTCCTTGTGAGAAAATTTGTCATTACATAATTAAAGATAAAAGCAGAGATTGAAAGCAGCAGGCCAGGTGCTGGTCCCCGGTGCCAGGGTAATGCAGGAATGNTCAGGTGGATGTCCCTAAAGCCACACAGCCATGTCCATTACAGCTTCCAAAGCAGACAGGCACAGCACCAAAGCTGACATTACAACCTTCCTTTGTGAGGAAATTCAGTGACACAGAAAAGTGTATTTGACAAGTACACAGTGAGCTCTGCTAAGAAATGTGTAGCTCTGTGTGTGTCTGTGTGGTGTCTGGGTTTATTTCTTTCTTGAGGGGGATGCTTTTTCCTTTGCATTTCCAGAAAGATAAATAGGTAGAGAGGGGATGAGTGTATACTGATGTAATTTCTCCCTTTCTAACCTCAATTTCTATGCAGCTACATTCCCCCAGTACAGAACAAGGTGTTTGTGGCTTCAGCTTGCCCTGAGCAGTACACCCAGCTTTGCTCTGGGGAGCAGACTCCAGTTGCTCCTCAGTTATCCTAATGTCACTTTCCACTATCATCACTGTAAAGAGAGGCCTTTAAGAAACCTGAAATTACACTTATGTTCTTCATAAAATGTCTTCCAGAGATTTCTAAAATACCTTTCACATGTGTGAGAATGAGGGCTGGTTTGTTCAGGGCTGAGCCTTGTGCCAGGGCCAGCTGATGTCACCCGGAACAAGGCTGAAGGCTGCTCCTGGTAAATATTAAACTCGGGTGAAAATCTCCTTTCTTGATGTGTTTCTGTGGTTATGGAATGAGAGATGGAACTGCACATTACTGCTTATGTGGATATATGGCATGCAATGGACAAAAAGAATGAGGCTTGTGTCAAGAGATAAAGTTGCAAAAATCAGGTGGATAAATGCTGCATTTAAGGGAAGTTTGACTCCCAGGTAAAATGTGTGTTATAATGAGGAAAGATTTTTGGGTTTTGCATGCATGCCTAAGTCTTAAGTGCAGTATTTATCATTTAGTAAATCACACTCATTTTTCTGCATTTTGCCAGCAGTTGCATCAATTGTCATCTAACTGCCCTAAATAATGTGTTCTCTTCCCTGCTGTATTAAACTATTTCTATCAAGGCTAATGATTTTCTGATTTCCACATGCCAGTGAGCTTGGCAGTAACAAATGATGCCCCTCTTTTGCATGTTGCAAGTAGCTTAAATTATATTTTACATACCCATTTAAAGGATCATTAGTTAAGTTAATATCCTTGCTATTCAGGAGGATCAAGCATTTTAGTAAAGGATAGTCTCACTATACATCCTCTGCTAGAGCTGAGTACACTGTTAGCAGCCTTGGCTTGTTAAACTCATTCTCCCTACATATGGATAGGCTGTACAAACCCTGGATATCTATTGTGTCCTCACCTATAGTGGCTTACTCTGAGATTGCTGTTACCCCTTAACTGATGAACTAAGTATTTCAAAACAGAAAATGTAATTTTTTTTTTTTTTTTGCTTCTAAAATATTTTCTACATATAATAATACAAAGCAACAGCAAACAAAAACTTGTGTCAGACTAGGACACTACTGAAGGCAAACATCAGTCACAAAGGGACACATTTATAGGCAAGGGCTTTCAAAGTCGACATTGTGCCCCTCAGGTTCATTGGTGCGTTCCCCTAAATTGTGTCCGGGCTGGCTTTGAGGATGTGCATTATCCAAGGCAGAGTAACCCAGCAGGCACCAATCTGCCAGTGCAATAGTAACAGCACTCAGTGATGTAAGCATTGACAAAATAAGCATTCTAAAATTGGGATCTATTTGTTTCCATTGCAGCAGTTTCATGGGACATGGAATTAGCTCTCATCTGAAATGAATAGCTTTCAACACACTTAGTGACAATGAAATATAAGGAGGGTATTTTGGAGGCTTACACAAAGCAAATACAGCAAAATAAATTTTATCACTCCTCTAAACTGAAAAGAATTTCATCCTCGTTCAGAAAAAATATTTTATTTAGCATTAAAATCTCCTTTAATCCTCTTTTATATATGAAACTTATGCAAATATTTTAAAAGGAAAATAAAGGAAAATAAAAAAGACTTCCAGATTTTATAAAAATGTTTTCTCTTTAAAATTCAACTTTTCAATGTTCATAACAGCTTAAAATCTAAATTGTTTTGCCCTATAGACAGTTTTTTCCCCTTTCCCACCATCATCTGCACACCCCCTCTGCTAATTGTAAAGGAAAAAAGGGGAGAAGGCTGGCTGGCATGGGCTGAGTGCAGTACAGAGGGAAATGGTATAAGCAAATGTTCTCTAAAAAGTCAAATGCAGGTAGCAGTTCCCTTCCCTGTGTCAGTATCTCAATCTGTACATCTATACAATCTCAATCTATACATAGGTCCTATCTATTTTTAAGTTTAAAAAGAACCAAACCAAAGCCTGAAGAACAACAAACTTTGAGAAATAACAGGGCTAAAAGTGACCATGTTGCTGTGTGAGCCACCACTCAGCTGGAAAAGGAGTTGGTGTAGCTTCTGATGGCCACTGTTTTTTATTATGATTTTGACTATTTATAACTTTGGTGAAAAGAAAATATTTGTGAACTTTTCAGCAGTTCCTCCCATCACTTTTCTTTGTCTGTCAAGTTTACAGTGGTCACATTTTTGTCACTTCCAGAGTGGGTAGGTAAGTAGGCAGGATTGTCTAAGCCCACGCTACAACAAGCACTACAGCCCTGCTCCCAGAAATACATTTCTAAGGATTTTAGTGCTGTGCTTCCCCAGCTCTTTATTCCCAGCTGTGCTGCTGCTGGCACAGGGCAGGGCCCCAGCAGCGTGCACAGGGAGAGACCCTGTCTCACTACACTCTCTGAAACACAACGGAACACAGAGCAGATTCCAGCTGTCCTCCAAAGCAGAGGCAAGAAATGCAGTGGTTGGTGAACCATCAACAATTTTGGCAATTATCAATTTTGCAGTTCCATGCTGTCTGGCACACTTTTACCAATTAGCATCTGATTCCAGTTTATTGTAAAAACATAAGCCTAGGTCACCAATACCCTGTGATGAAATTTTAATATGCGTTCAAGTTATAAAGCACTTAATTAAAATTAAAAATCGAAATCCTAGTCAACCGAAAAAAATTTATATGACTCAAATATATCTTAGTAAACATACAACCAAGAATGTCAGTGGAATCTTCCTCCCATTTATAAGATTGATTTCCTTGGTGAGTGCACAAAATAGCTAAAGCAGTCTTTTAAATATTTACCCCCCATTAAGTGACCTGTTATGGCCATTGGACAATTGCTGATTTACAACAAGAAGCAGCATCCTGGTCATACTCTCTGTGCAAAGTTTGACAGCACCTCTAAAATACCTCTTGCTGACAGCTTACCTCCCTCACTTCACACCTCCCTCCCATTCTTACAGAAAATATTTAACTGTTGTAACCATGTACAAACTTGTAATTGGACCTGAACAACACACAGCCCCTAAATATTAAGGAAAGAACATTAACTGACATGGTCAATCTCTGAAGGACTTGATCAGGAACAGAGGACAGACCCTGCCATTTGCCTGTGACATGAATTCCAGCAGGTGTTGTGGTTTAACCCCTGCAGCCAGTCACTCACTCCTCCCTGGTGGGATGGAGGCAGAACGGGGAGAAGGTGGAACCTGGGGGCTGAGAGGAGCCTGGCAAGAGCCCAGCAGGGCACTGGGTACCAGCACACACAGGACCAGGCTCTTCACCAGCCAGAGCACCCCAAGAGAACAAAACCTCAAACCACACATGCATAACTCTGATCACAGAAACACCAGAACTGATCCAAAAAGCCTCTAACTAGGATATCACTTAAAGCTTCCATTTCTGGCCCAGATGATGCATTACTCTTTCCAGCACAGACTCAACAGCAATGAAACACAGGATTTAGAAACCTCATTGCTGCCATTACTGCACTGCAGGGCTTTTCCCACAGAATATTCCTCACATTTTCACATATTCAGGAAAATAACAAATAAATTAATTTAATATTATCAAATGAATCCCATTACTCTGCACTGCTTTGAAGTATTTCTGAATTTAAAATGCAAATTAAATCTGAAGATTTCTTTCCAGTTTATTCACAAAAAGACACAGCCAGTCTACAAGAAAGTCAAGTTAGCATGCCTATCTTGCAGTATTACCCTTTAAGTCTTGAATTAAATGTTTGAAATGAAGAAAACATGGGTTCCCTCAGGTATAAGCCACCAGCTTTTCTTGTCTGTCAAGTAGCCACTGTAAAAGGAAAGCCTTGTTAAATCATTATGCTGTAAGCATAGCATGTGTCTCACTACTGATTTCTTAGCACTATAGCTCTTATAAAGAGATAATATTAAACACAAGATGTGCTCTGCCTAGACACCAAGGAACAACTGCATCCTTGTGCGACACTTGGAGAGGCTTTTTAAATTAACTGAGATGAACTTAACTTTCCATATGCATGACCAGACCTTTCATTCTTGACACACCTTGCTTAGACCTAAATTAATTCAGTTTTTCCACTACTCTCACTATTGGTGTAGTATTGGTAATAGCCTTGCAAACACCACATTGCTGTTTTAGCTATGCCATAGGTATGAATAAGACTGTGGTTCAAATGCTAGTAAGAATTTGCATTCTTGAAAAGGATAGAAGCATACCCACAATGTCACTGTCAGCACTTCCCTCTTCGGTGCCCTTGGTTTGGGGTTTTACCCGGAAAGCTGCAGCTGGACTTGCCTGTTCCTGCCCATGACATCCTGACACACAACACTTCTATCCCTCAGGGCTGTGTTTAACACAGTTCACACTGGCCCTGCTGCTGAGCCAGGGCACCTTGCTGCACTTTCATGCAGGGCCCTTGTTCCCCCCGCTCCCTCCAGCATCACAGGAGTGGATTTGATGAGCCGTGCAAGGCTTGCACGGCTTCGTTATGGGAAGTTTCCCGTCTGACTATGCAGGAGCCACTGCTGCCATCGCATGCACTCCCCTTGAGCTGGGCTCGAGGGCCCTGCACAGGGGCAGCCCCAGTGAGGCCAAGGATGCCCTGCTCCGCTCCCTGCACACCCCAGCCACACCGCCAGACCGTGTTTCAGACCACCTTTCCCATAACAGAGTCTCAGATGCTTAAAATAATTGAACCATGGTGCAACAACAAAATAACAGCCCAAGCTGGTGCCTCTGAGGAAGGACCCCCTGTGCTTTCATACCGTCCCTGTCTAAGCATGGCAGAGTCTGCATCCTTGTATCCTACCACGAATCCTACACCTCCAGGTGTCCCTCACCTGCACAGGACCCAGGTCCCTGAGTGCTTTGTTGTGCAAAGGTCAGCAGGTCACAGCCTCTTCTCTGGGGCCTTTGCCTGTCAGAGCTAAAGCTGCAGCTCCCACTGCAGCTTCACCCAGAGCCACCTGCACCAAGCAAAATCCTCAGCATTTAAACTGCTGATTCAGAGAAAAAAAGCTGCAGCTGTCCCATCCCTAGAAGTGTTCAAGGCCAGGTTGGATGAGGCTCTGAACAACCTGATCTAAGAAATGGCACCTGTGCCCATGGCAGCAATGTTGGAGATAGCTCATCTTCAAGTTAACTGATCTCCTTCCCAACCCAGAGCATTCTATGACTGATTCTACTTCCCCTGTTTGGGAAGGTCCTGCCTTTTTTATTCCAGCAAGTTAACCTGTCCTTCAGTCAACTAACCCAAGCTCTCAACATTTTAGCTTTTCTTGACAGCCCAAAAACTTAGGCAGTAATTCCCCAGAGTACAATCGCTGAAGATAGGACTTAAATCTTAAATCCCCTTTGCCTTCCTGTGTTTAATTAGGTCAGAACATTCATTCTTTCAGTACTTGTTTTAAACAAGGGCAAATCAGGGACCAAGCAAGATACCCTGGTCAGAGGTTGTTGCCACTGATTATTTTGAACATAAATACAAAACGTATTATGGACACAAGGCACTTGAAAAACAATTAGCATTTCCTAAAATGTTCGTAGGTAGCATACGACGTTTACCTCCAAATGGACGAAATAGAATGAAAGATGATTTTTATTTTGCTTTTGGCCTCAGAAATGAACAAAGCTACTGCACAGAAACAGTAATAAGGAGTTATCATAACCGGAGGGAACCTATTAAATTTCAATTAAGAGTATAAACTTCAGGCTATAGAACTGAAAGGGACAAACATCCCTTCAGACCAGAATGAAAGGCATCTTCAAAAATCAGATCCTAAAGGACTAGATAGTTTAAATCCTTGCATAAGCTTAAAAATCCCAATTCACAACCAGCAGAAAATAGAGCTAGTCTAATTTATTCATGGTGTATTTTATTGTATTCAACAGAGTAGAACATTATTTTTCTATGTTGAGTTATAACCCCCTACTCATAGAGGTAGCTTTTGATTTCAGTTTCATTGCCTTGGGCAAACATGGCTGAGGACCCACAAGGCTGTGTCAGATGCTGATTGATTCATTTGAAACTGGAAGATAATAGAAACTGCTCAAATTGACTGCAAGAAAAAGAAATGTGAACTGGGACATTAGGCAAATTACAAAGCAGCTTTGTAATCTTAATTTTAAGAATTACTCTAACATGAGAAACAGAAGGATTTTAATTCAAAAATTTTCATGTAAGATTACTAACATCCATTACAACTTATCTGTTGGATGGCATTGTCTACATTTCAGGGAGATTAGAGGCTATATGAAGCCTATAAAACTAAACGTTAAAAAGGCATGTTCTAGACATTCATTTATCACTTATTTGTTCCAGAAGCTCAATTCCTTTAGTGATCAGCATGGCTTTCCCAAATAGCAGAGGTTCCTCATTTAACACATTGCGTTCTTAGTCTTTTTGGCAAGATATTGCTGATTTAAGCCATCAAAGTATAGATGATGCAATTAGGGCAGCAGAAGAGGAGCAGGACTACCAGCACAGCCTTGTCACTGAATGGCCAGGCACAAAGTGCGAGTGACCACAATCCCTGAGCCCTTCTGTGGCACACAGCCCAGCTCAGTGCCCAGGCCTAAGAGGTGCAAAGGGGTGAGAGGTCTGGAAAAGGCAGAAACAGCAGAAACACAGCTCCATCTTTAAATACTGAGAGTAAAGGGAAGGGTGATTTCCCAGCTCTGACCTGCTCCCGCTCCTTAACCTCCAGCTCTCTCTTTGTACCATCAGACATGTCAGAGATGAGTGCTTGCAAGAATTCTCCCCAGGGAGCAGCAGGGAAGGACAATAAATTGGATCCTGCCTTTCCAGAGGGGCTGTCTGAGAGATGGAGCTCATTCTCATGGATTTGTAACATCAGGTTTGGTACCGCTACACAACACACGTGCAAAGAAAATTAACTAAAACTAGAATTTAACAAGAAATGAAACATAAATACTATCAACAAATAAAGTCTGGAGTACTGACAAGGCACAATCATTGTTTTCTTGAATTCTATTAAATTGTAGATTTCTACCCTGAAGACTTTGTTTAACTTGGCAGATAACGCATACATCACTATGAAAGGTGAACAACAGACACAAGATAAAATGTACATTGTCTTTAATGACAGTTTATTACCTAGGAGTCCATTATTTGGAGAACAAATTTAAAATAAAAACTTACATTTTTAACAGAAATAAATACTCATACAGAAAACATAAAATTTACTTATAAGTTGAAGCTGCTGACACCATTATTCATACTTGTCTTACAGCTGAAAAGTAATGTGAATATTGATAGGAATAACATCTGCCATGCAGATACTCAGAAATAATACTACTCACTGCAGATTCCCAAATTTGTCATATCCTGAGTCCCCCTGTGATGCTTGAAGAGTAGAATTTGTAGAATGATAATAAAGCATTAAGGGAGACAAGGAAATTATTCTTCATGCACAAGAGTAATTTTCATTTCTTTTGGCTTTCCTATTAATAAGGGGTAATGTACACAGGCTCTTTGTGTTGTGGTTGAGGGCAGTTCACACCCCAGGCACAGGGAACCCTCAGATTCTTTGGCTTTCTCAAGGGAGAGTTTTGCAGTCTTGGACCAAGTAACATCAGTCTGTTAATTCTTGCTAAGCCATCCTCACTAACTGATGATGATCACAGGGCAGTTTGGGTGGGATGGGACCTTAAAGACCATTTCTTTCCAATCCCAAGGCAGGGACACTTGGCACTAGCCCAGGGTAACCCCATCCAGCCTGGCCATGGACACTCCCAGGGATGGGGCAGGCACAGCTTCCCTGGCTAACCTGTGCCTCACACAGAACAATATCTTCCTTTTAGCCATTCCAGTGTCACCTCTTGGCCTATGGAGTTCCTGTATGACACTGCCAGTCCCTTGAGCCTCATGGGCTTGGATGAACAGCAGTGTTTGCATTACATTTCCAGATCCTGACTGGTTGTGAAGTCAGAAGCCATCTACAGACTTTGTGCACACTATAGTGCGCACTTAATTCCATAGTTTTCTTTTCTGAGAATCTTTCTGTACTGTTAAGATACTTTAGGATACCTTTTTTTTTAGTTTTGTGGATTTTATTTTAAATTCAGATGTCCAAGTCCTTTTAAACTGTGCTTATGTTTCAAGGCTTTGCACTATCAGCAGCGTCCTCCTTTGTTCTTTCACAGCAATTGCCAATTCACAGCCACCTCTTTTCTCCCCTTTGCTCTGCAATTGAGGTACCACTATTACTTTTTTTCCTACCAGCTAATACAACTGCTGTAAAGTAGGCAATTATATTTACATTTCTTATCTGCGCTATGACTCTTTTGCTTCACTGTCATAGAAAGAGCACTTGAATGTTTCCATGGGGGAAAAAATTATGTAGGTGAATTGATCTAAAGAATTTCAAGGGATTTTTCGTCACTATTTTTTACACATTTATAATATCTTTATGTGTAATACAATTTACAGTTAACATTAAGCCAACACCTACTTAGCATACACTACTTTGTTACACTGTGCTTTAACACAAATATTAAAAACTGCCTTTTACATGCATTATAAGTAATTCTTAAACTTTTTTTAAGGTGTCTGAATATGCTATGATTTTAAAAACAGCACTGTACCTATGGCCTGACAACTTGCAAATTCAAGTGCAGGGTCTTTTGCTGCTCTTTCAGCAGAGGGAAAAGCTCACTGCAGATGCCTGAAAAGCAGTACAAAACTCTGCCTTCTGGCCCTTGCTCAGGAGCTACAGCTCGAGGGACAAAACCAAACAGCCATAAAAGCTAATTCTGAAAAAAACTACTTTCCTGGAGACATAGTTCCATAACTCATATGGGAAATTATTTGTACCTATGGTTGACTTGGAATTTGTGCAAATGCAGCTCCAGCCTGTGAGCTGAGAAACAACAGAACAGCCCATGGTTTTCAGCTCCTTGTGCCAGTTATACTGACACCATTCTCCAAGGGCAGGATGCAAAATAAGAACTGTAGGCATGAGAAATAGGCCAAATACTGAATTTGAATAGTGCTCTGTGATTCACAGCCTTGATCTTACAAATGTTTTCACAGAATCTTTTTAGTCATTATAGTCATACTTTACCATTTTAACTCTCCTAAAATGTGTTTAAAGGACATGATTTTTCTATTCATGTTGGTGTAAAAGCCCCACCATTTGATTAATAGAAAAATCTAGGAACTTCTGAGTCAATGACAGCATGTCCTATTTTTTGTGTCATTTTAAGTTATTCATACAATTATACATTAACATTAGAAAAAAGGAAAACACAACCCATAATTGAAGGAGACAACAGTAAGCAGTGATTTAATTTAGCTTTCTGAAGAGCTTATTCCATACTTTGAGATTAGTGAGGATTCACTGCTTCCATGTACACAAACTTTCCTCCTGCTGGGGAATTTTCCAATGTACCAGAAATAAAACACCTGTTAGTGATGATCTTATTTCCAAAATTGGGGTGATCTTTAAATCCTCCTTTTGCTAGCTCTGTATAATTAGGGAATGGAGAGGCAGCAGGCAGGCTTAAGTAAGACAAAGAGGTAGAGCTGCAGGCAATTTCTTTAAGGCCTCCCAGTACAAAAAGGGAAATGTTAAATAGGTAGGATGCAAAAGTAATGAAAATTCTGTAAGGATGACCCTCTCAAATACACCAATATACATTTATCTTGGGGAGGGATGAATTAGGGCTTGGAAAGTCTGCATGCAGAAATGAGAAGCAGCAAAGATCCCTGAGCATTAAACAACAGCTTATTTATGTCCTGTTCTCTCACACAATGCATTGACTTGAAACACCTTGAGAATTTTGATAGCAGCAACTGAACTTGAGCAAGAGTTGGTGATGCTGAGCTGTGCAAGATGGAGCCAGCAGTGAGGACTGCCAGGCCCACATTAGTGTTAGCTCAGGGAATCTCTGGGCTGAGCTTCATTCATTTCACAACAGAGACATGTCTGTACAATGCATTGGCTATTTCTGATTAAATCTTCATTCTGAATATATGAATATATCTACAGAACTGAGAATATAAAGTGCCCAAGTGATGGTCATAATTACACAAAAACAATGTATTATTAAAAAATCCCAAACAATTCCCTTTATGCACTTGCACCATAGTAGTTAAAAACTTCAGCACAGAAATGTTACTTTTCATATACCTCATCTAAATGGTAGCTATGTTATGCTGAAGCCCTCTGCACAGCTATTAGATATTCAGATTCTCCTGTCTATCAAATGGCTACTCCTTGAGTCAACTTCCTTAGTTCAAACACTGCTTTGCTCATTTGCAAAACTTGAACTGCATAGCTAAGTGCTGAGTTGAACTAAAATACAAATAATAATGAGGGGTAAACAAATTCCAAAGTTCATTTCTTGCATGGCAAAGGGCAGGGTGCTGGATTAAATCTGACAAATCTGATCCCTAATCCCATTTCTCTCTAACCCACTTATAATTCTACCAATATTGATAGAGACAGCATCTTGAATGACATGCTTATCAGAGAGATTATGTAGTATCTGGGAACCTTTCTGCTGAAGGCCAAATGTCACCATGGGCTATTATTTGCATAATACATGAGGAAATGAAAAATTAGGACTTCTTCAATAGTTTTCAAAAACTGATTTTTTTATGCCATTCATGTTTTGATTTAAATGTTTAAACATGCAGCATAAATGGTCATATGCATTAATCACTGTGCAATGAACACTTGTTCTTGTATTCAACCATACCTACTGCCAATTAGAAATGCTGTGGTAGTAGTAAGCAAAATGTTGTCAATTACAATGTTGGTAGGTTTTGCAATACAATGAAGCTGAATATTTTAATTAACACTGAGATTGCTAA
This sequence comes from Nesospiza acunhae, assembly GCA_013398715.1. NCBI lineage: Eukaryota > Metazoa > Chordata > Aves > Passeriformes > Thraupidae > Nesospiza > Nesospiza acunhae. Next base: position 229,689 of record VZSU01001764.1, read on the forward strand.
AAATTGAAAGTGGATCTCTCATTACACTTTTACCTACTAATATCTGTCCACATGGCAAAAGTTCCAAGGATGTTTCCTTGGAGAAAGAGCTGAAGAGCTGGAAAACCAAACAGTCTTGCACTGTGACAGCATAAAAAAACTATGAAAAAAAAAGTCTGTTTGACATAATGTACAGAAGAAGTTTCAAACGATGATTACACAACAAGATTTTCAGCCCAAACCTGACTAAAATAGAAGGCTGCATGTAAATGTGTGTAAAATTGGTAAGTGAAAGCACTGGTGCATATGCAGAGACACTCTAAACCACAGCCTGGGCAATTTATAACTGTAAATTGTCAGGCTGTTCTACTTAGCATGAGCTGCTGCAGGGAGCAGGAAAAGGGATGGCAGCACGCTAAGACTTTGACCCTCCTTTTCTACTCCCTTCCTGGACAATTCTGATGATGAATATCAGATTTTAGATCCATTAGTTGCACATGAAGTCAATCTTCCTATTCACTTTCCATTGTAGCCTCCATTTTGCCATATTATTCTATTTTCTAAAATCTCTGTTTGATGGTAGCACCACAGAAAACGTGCAATACTGCCACGTGCTGATTAAGCACACGTGACCTCCTCACTACCACACTTGCACTGCAGCTCTCAGAGTTATTTCCAATGCCAAGACCTGTTGAACCATGAGATGCTGTGATCACTGCTGTCCATCTGCACCACCACCCAGGGGCAGGGAAGATCACAGCAGCCTGCCAGGGGATGGCAGAGGATATGTGTGCAAACCAGCAGTGACAAAACCTGGGGGGACTCTGAGTTACTCCTCAGCAGCACAAGAGGCAGGCTCAGGGAAAAAACAGAGGAAAGTATTTCATAGCACCAGTAAGAGCAGCAGATATCATTTCAGAATGGAGACTGGCTCTTAAAGTGTTTTCATGTAAAGGAAAGAAAACTAATTTGTCACCACCTTTGCACATTCTTGTCCTAAGTGCTCCAAGTATAACAAAATCCCTGCAGGAATTGCCTTTCCCCCTTCCCACCCCAGCACAAGCAGAACCTACTACCCTCCTGTAGCTGTACAGATATTTTTGTAGCATGAGAGCATAGAAATGTTTTGTACAACAGTGGGACTGCAGCTGCAGGCTAAAGGACAAGTCAGCTTCTCTTCTGCTTGCTCATACTAAACAAACATGGCAAGTGGCTCCAGCCCATGAGAAGGGAGGTGGATGAGGTGTTTGCTCCAGCTGAGTGGAAATGTCTGTCCACACCCAAGGCAGCCACAGGCAATGACGGTTCTCAAATAATTACACAAAGACCCCTTTCTTTGTAATAATCAAGTGAGACATGAAGCAAGTAGCGCCATGAGCAAAAGAACAAAATAAAAACTGCCACGTTGCCCATGAGCAACGGCTTGGTTTGCTTGAGTGCACACTGCACAAGCTTACTCAAACAGACCTTGACCACTTGATTATTCATGATTTTTTCTGTGTAATATTTTAAACAATTCCCTGGGCCATGCTAAGACAAACTGTGAGACTCTGTTTTGCAGTCCAGGCCCCACAGAAATATAAGATGGTCTTGCCTATAGAAATAGCTAATTAAAAGATTTGGGTATTTTTTTTTTTAATTAAAGAAAACAATTTAGCATGACACAGAAGACAGTATCATCCTGTGGCAAGAGCTTCAGCAATGATAAAAAGGCAGGAAGCTTTATTCTTATCCCTGGAAACAAAAAATAAAACCAACAAGTAAATACATAAAAAGGACCAGAAACCTGCAAGGCCTGTGACATTAATATTAGAATTGCTCATTGGGATCCAAGTGCATGCAACAGGATGAAGGCACCTTAACCTACCCCAAAACATAAAAGTTTAACATGTTCAGAGGTTTTCCTAATGGTAGGATAGCTTGAGGTGACAAACCTATGGTCTGAGACCTACAGATCTTCTTGGTCAGGCTAATTCTCTGAATTTTTCTCCTGCTCACCAATTTGCTACAGACCAAACAATGAGATGATCATTCACATTTTGAAAGCATACAGGTATTTCCAAAAAAAGGAAATTCAAATAATTGCAAATTCACAGTATTACAAATTTTGAATTTGGAATAATCTGGAGAAGCTGTTTCCAAGCATCTCTGCATTCACTCTGCATTCTAATCAAATAGCCAAGTACACATCTGCCACATGTAAATGAACTATAGTCACTCTTAATTCTACAGTCTGTGTCTCATGAAAATGTTCAGTTGTGCCACCTCTCTTTGGAGGTGCACACCGGGTACGTTTTTCTGATATGACAGTGAGCCACTGAAAATAGCTCTGAGAATTGTTTTGTTAAACAGTTTGACAATCATAATAATGGTTTTTTCCCTCCAAAGCTGAGGAAGATTTCAAAGTATAGTTGGCATGTTCAGAAATTAAACTGCATGTGCTGGAGGTGGTAATTGTAGGACACACATGAAAATAATTTTAGCAATAACCACTTCAGACAAGATATGGCTGATGCAGGGAAGAAATTCAGTTATATTAAAAATTAATGGAGTGTTCCATAGAGTGCAAAGCTTTCCTCAAGCAGAACTTGAATTTTTTCTTCTCCTACATGAATCAGTTCTTCCCTTATGTCTCTGTGCATGTTTTCTCACTGTGGACATGATTTTGTACAAGTTCAGAATAAGTATTTCTGTAATTTTTCCATTCTACAGCCACATTTCCATACTGCTACAGCTCTTGAGTAAAAGACTGTTCCCATTCTCACCCTCTGACTGTGCTGCCCTCCAGCTGCACAGCAGTTGTTGTCACTCCTTACTCCTTCACTCTGCTCACTCACAAGCTTCACATGTCATTGACTGCTATGTTTGCTTTTGCTTTAACAACCGACCATAACAAATATATAGAAAATTACATAAATAGAACATATTCAGAAAAAAAGTTACAATATTCTCTTACACAAGGGGAGAAAATCATTCTTTTATTTAATTTGAACTACTGCTTGACTTAGTAATATGTTTCTGAATACCTGTTACAGAACATTTTCAAAGACCCCTTAACATTGAACAATCTGGCCTCTTCTTTCCCTGCTCTATTTACTTGATTTGCCCTATGGCTTGGCACTAAAAATTAGTTACTGATACTAGATTCTTCAGTCTTTCTTATTACTTCCTGACTTTCTCATTAATACACAGACAAATTGAGATGAGAAATAGTCTTTTGTTGAGCTCCCCAGTAACTTTAAAGATGCTATTGGCAGTGCACTGATAGTGTAGGAAACAGTTCCTACAAAAGGTGCATTTCTTATTCCATTTTCTTCTTGACACAGTGAGGACTGACAGTGGAGAGAATTCACTTTGCTTACAAAATTGATTAGTTTGGAAACAATCACTTGCGTAATTAAGATAGGTCAGGTCAAGTTTCTTCATAAATAATTCATCAGGAAACTACTCTATAAAAAGCTAGAGAAATGTCACTCCAGGTGCACTCTTTTAAACTATTTCTGTATAAATCAATTAAGGTGTTTTATTTTGACACCCGGTGTCAGTATTTACAAAAGTTGGATAGACAAGTCCATCCCTGCAGCATGCATTTGCAAATAACTTTACTCATTAATGTTTAATTAAGACAGAGGAAAACTGTCCTTGATATTTTGCTGCAATTAGTGCTCTCTATACCCCACTGACTTTCCATGATGAATTACTTTTCAAATGCAAAGTGAAGTGATTAAATAAAGCTGAAGATTCTCCAGCCACTGCACATTGCCCACCTTACGCTTTTAAGTAGATACAAATTGTACTGCTCAGCTGCAGCTCATAACTAGTTGGTAAAGCAGTTATAAAACACTAACCATCCAAATATAAAAAAAAAATATTTCTTACATTCTTTCCAAACCTAAACCATGGTTTCAAAGTCCCAAAAATCTGCCTGATATGGAAAAAATAAACGTCCAAATTCAGATCATATCCTAAAAGACTCAGCTTTAAAATATTTCTTTTTATTATTATTTTTATTAGTTTTTAAAATTTGAAACAATATTCTTTCCCTTTGGTACAATGGTAAACTAAGGGAAATATTCTTATTTTCCTCGTATAATCACCATTAAAAATTCCTCAGCTGTTTGAAAAACTGCATTTTAGTTCCACTACACTTTTTGGTCAATAGAAATCTTTTTCAGACTGAAATAGGGTAAAACACCAATAAAATGTTTCAGCAATGAGTCGTGCAGTATTTTGCTCCAGATGCCCTGAAATACAGTCTTTTGGAAGCAAATCCTTGCCGTGACTGAAGCCTCTGAAAAGACATGAAAGTCCTAGCGCAGAAAAAATTACAGTAGCTAAAACCTTTTCCTTATGCACAGAACCTTGATAGAAATTAAACCAACTTCCAAAACATTTCAATTTTAATGTGAAAGTAATAAAATCTCTCCTTTTTTCCTGGCTCTAATTAAAATATAACAGTTTGTCTCATGACACTTCAGCTTTTCCTGTTCCAGACCTATGTTTTATCACACACAAAACTGGGCACAGAAGCAGCTGGAGGGAGGGACCTCTGCCTAAGGCCCAAGGAAAGGAAAAGAATGACAGCCATAAAGGGATACAAGGGATTATTTCAGAATCTGGACTTATACATTGACTGTGCCTTGGGATCAAAGCTCTCTCAGCAGAATGAACACCTAAGCCAAGGTTTTAACTTGGAAGGTTTCCATGTGAAAGGAAGGATTGCTCCACATGAGAGGCCCTGATGCCTTCCAAGATGTATTGGGAATTATCCTTGGTAACCGCCCCGGCTGCAGAGGAGAATGCACACACTGTGTGCATTATACTGTGATTTAAATACACATAAAAGACACTCAAATTTGGTGTTGATAGTTTAACCCTGTCAGTGAGCTGCTTAGTCAAGGCTGTTTTGTCACCAGACTATATTGGGAATAAAGTACAGAGATAGTGATGATTTCATGTTCTGACTATTTAAAAAGTGCCACAGAAATCATAGAGGATAAGGATAGTTCTTCACATCACAACTCACCCTTTGTTCACTAAGGCTATCCACCAACCCCTCTGATCAATCCCACAAACAAACCACTGAACTCAAACCAAAGGCCACCAGGGCCCATTTGTTGGCTCCCAGCCTCTCTGGGACAGGCTGCCGCTGTCATACAAAAAGTGACCTGTCTGTATTGTCTGTGGTAATGCTGAAATACAAGTTTTGCCTCCTGCAATACGGCTGTAATATTTAGGTTGGGAACTATAGATTTAAAGAGACCTGATTTAAAGAGCTGAATAAATTCTTTCATCTACGATTTATTTGTGTGGTTAGAGCTTGCCTTGAGCAAGGAAGGTCAGAAGCAAACCTTTGATCTGTTTGGACTATATCTGTATCCTGTCATAGGCTTAATTTGATGTAGGATCTGTCTCAGGCTTAGGGCCCCTTTAGGACACTGACTTAACAGGAATAAGCCAAATTCCTACACAGCCCATGTACAGGCAGCCTCCCACATCTTCCTGTCCCAAAAAAAAAACATGCAGGATATGTTTGCATGTACCTGAAGCAGCAGAAGGATAGGCCAAAATGATAGGAATTAAAAAAAAAAAAACAAAAAACAAAAACAAACAAAAAAAACCCTAAAAAACAAAACCCCAAAAATGTCACAAACAATTGTTGGAGATACACCAGAAAACAAATTAATGGGAGAGAGAACTAGAGCTATGAATAATGATCTTGTCCAGCAAAGTAAGGCTTGACAAGGAACAGCTGATCCTATTGTGCACTTGGGCAGGATGCTTTTCCTCTAGTGCCTTCCTCAATCAGAAGTGGACCACTAAAATAAAATCTGACTGCAGGCCTTTATACTGATATGAATGTACCTTGCATTTCAGAACTTGGGACAGCTCTTACCCAATACACCAAAACATGCGCTTAGACTTTGTTTTCTGTTGGTTTCTTGTTTCTTTTTGGTGTTTTTTTGTGTGTTTTGTTTTTGTTTGTTGTTGTTTTGCTGGTTTTTGTTGGTTTTTTTGTCTGTTTGTTTGGTTTTTTTTTTCTTCCCTGAATGCACATTACATCATAAAGGAATCGGTAGTCAGCACTTATTTGCAAGAGAGAGGGATGTCAGATGAATAAAACTCCTCATGTTGGTCTTCATTTCCAAAGCAGCACTATGATTTAATACCACAGAGTCAGTAAACCAGTTTCTTACGCACTGAGAGCTGGAAAATTCAGCCAATGTCACAGGGCTCTCTGTACTGACCCACTCCATACCTCATGAGGAATATATGACTAAAACCCTCTTTCCATTTTCTTATTTCAGCAGTCCACAGTGCTCAGCACATTTTGCCATGAATCTGTGAAGCAGAGGGATTACAAGAAAATGCTGATAGGTTTAGCTTATTTTTTGTGCAACTGTATAAGTTCACTTATGAAGTCATTCTGCAGTTACAGTAGAAACATTGCTAAATCTGCTGTGCAAGTGTGAGAGCAGCATAAATACCTACATGTGCTACCTACAGCATTAAATATGACTTTGCTACTACTGCTGCTCCCAGTAAAGGGATCCTTTTCTCTCCTGCCCCACTGCATGCCAGCCAGCTCAGCAGTCTAAGCACCTCTGCTTTTTTTACCTGACTTCCTCTGTGAGCAGTCTTAAAAGGAGAAAGCCAGAAACGTTGCCAGGGCAGGGCTTTTAAATTCCACGTATAAATGAGAAGTATCTGTTCTTGTGTCTAATTCTAGTCACTGCATATTATCAGCAAAAAGGCTGGTAAATATAATAATGGTAAATTCTGGGGGGGAGATGCAAATTCAGAAATAATAGTTCTGCAACTTGCCAACTACTGAGTCATACAAAAATAACTTTCTGAAAGAGTAATTTCTCTGAAGAAATGAATTCATTCATGTAATCTGTTTTAATTTCTCTAGCCCTCACCTGTCTCCTGTTCATCTGCTGTTCTGCCTCCCTTTCCAGAAGAGGATTTCTCATTCTTACTAATTGCTGCTAATGATTCTCACCCCAGGGTACCCCAAAGCACACATATTGTCCTGATCCTCCACATCACCAATTCTTGAAGCAAGCCAAGATCATTCAGGGGAGAAAGATAAAACCATGTCTGTACCTACAAGTTCTTGGCTGTAGTTTTAGGCTCAACGCAACTTGGAAAAGTTGAAATATAATAAAACCCTAGGGAAGCCTGTGTGTGGGGAAATCTGACAGACCTTTAACTGCAGCAGCCCTTCTGGATGCCACTTATAATAACAATTCCAAGACCTCGAGCTATCAAGCAGGTTTACTGATGGAGAACTCTTATCAAAGTTCCTGCTGTTAGTTCTGACACATTCACCACACATGGCTGCACATGGTTACACTCACATCCACTCAAGTATACAAGACATGTCTATTCCTAAGCCTCTAGGACTTTGCAATAGTAATGTTTTAATTGCAAAGATGCTCAAGAGTGACTAATACATGATGGTCAAAGTTTTCTTATTGTAATGGAGCCTTTTCTACAATCTGAAGAGCAAGCTCAAATTATACTATATAGTTAAATATTCTCTCCAAAAACCCTGTACAGGATAAGGGGCTTGGCAGCCTAGAAATGCTTTTCCCCTCTGATGTAGGTCTTTGGCCTGCTGGGATTTGTTCCCACCTGTCTGTGCAGTGGGGTGGATGCTGAGCTGCTGATGGATCCCACCAGGAGCCCTTCAGGGGGAGCCCGAGCAGACACGGCTGCAGCTTTGGCCAGGCTGAGTCAAGGTTCCTTCTTCAGACCTGTAGTTATCATCAAATGAGCAGCCACCTCAGTGCTACATCAGCATAAAACTCTGCCATTCTTGCTTGGTAGAATGTTTTGTTCATTTTCAGCAACTGTAAAGGGAAATATCACGTCTAATAGTGATATTGAGTATTGTGCACCAAGTGACAGGGGAGAATAAGTCCACGCAGCAGACCTGCCATGCAGTCAGTGGGGATCCATTCCTTCAGAGAACAGGTTAGAGCATCCTGAATCTCACTTCTGCTTTGAGCTGCCCATTAGAAAAGCATCTCTCCACTAGCTACATTTATTCATGATTTATGAAAATAATAATTAAAAGGAAAAAAAAGTAATAATATGAGATCAGTATTGAGAGTGATTTACAGACGCCTAAAAACACAAGCCTTGAGAGCTGTCTGCACAGCTACTGAGTTCTCTCCCACGTCTCATGGGTTGTCTTTCCCATAAGCAGAAGACACTTAAGCACATCCCTTAGAAAGCACAGATATAACTGCAGCAAGGGGGAAAAAAAAAAAACCAGAAAAAAGGCAAAACAAAAACCCTTAAGAATTTCCCTGATTGGAATCAGGAGCTAGCATTTTTCTGAGGCTTTCTACAAATAATTCAATACCCAAAGTATTGACTAATATAGCATGGATGTCTTGATAGTTTTTATCAGAAATCTACTCAGGCAAGGATTGCAGGAGTTTTTCACCTCCTTATGTATTAAAACAAATATTTACAGTTTCTTTCTGACCTCATGGAACTAAGTTTTTATGTATCTGAGTATCTCCAGCACAAGTCAATGGGCACTAAGTTGGGATACTGTGAACCAAGGTCCACGGTCAGCTCAGGCACTCAGCTCTACACAGGCTCTCCAGCACGTTCCAGGTGATAAAATAAAAGATTTAATAATAACCTGCTGCTTGTATCAACCTCATTATGGACACCTTTAGAAAATAATCTCATCAGGAACAGATACTGAATAATTGTTGTCTGGATAACACAAAATGATTGTCACAAGAGATCAAACCACATTAGAAAATTGAAGATAAATACTGGCTGTGAACTTCAGAAAAGTACATTCTATTTATTTCCTATAAGAAGGCAGAATCCTGTCTAATAATTAAAAACAAATAACTATACATCTAAGTTCACAATTTGTCTAAAATCAACTATTGCTCCTTTGAATTGTTCAAAGACCTTTCATGGAATGTACATTTCAAACCATTTATCCCTCAAAGTGCTAAATCACAAAGAATTGATAGGACCTAACACAGTTACAGAACACAGATGGAACTATTGTGTTCCTGAGTCACATTGCCACTGAACAGCAAATTGCTGTAGAGAAAGCAAAACAAAAAATAAATTTGCACCAAGTGAGAACGCAGCTCAAATTCCCATGGTACGGCTGGTGAACCAAGAAATATCCAAGTGCCCTGCCCAGATTATCTGCAGGTTTGGCTGGGACTACACACTGAGTTGATATTTCCTGAGCTGTATACACTGAAATGAAAGACCTCTTATTTTTGAAGCAGCACATCTTGGAAATTGAAGTCTCTTCTCTTATGTATTGTACTTTTCCTATACCCAAGTTATTTTTAGGTTTTTCCCCCCTTTTTTTGTTATGATGAGAAGCAGAACCTCAGAGAAAGTGAAGTCTGTTCAATAAGATCCTGATGCCTATGACATTTTTGACAAGTTGATTTTTTAACACTCTGAATGAAGCACTTGTTTTGGCTGGTATTTATTTTTGTGTTTTCTATTAATAGACTATCTTCCATCTCATTTGTCTTTCAAGACTGGGTGTGTTTGTGGCTTTTTCATGTCTTTCACTGTCAGAAATGCTTTGACTGACACACAGCCACTGTATAAAAAACAACAGAATTCTGTCTCAAGGTGTCATGCTTTTCTTCTTACAGAAAATGCACCCAGGAATGTGATCAGCAGTTCTTATTTATAACAGAGTTTTTTGGAACTCATTATTAAAACTTGTATGCATATTTTATGGAGATTTTCCTCTTTGTTCCATTTTATAACTCCAAGCTGAAACAGGGTGAACTGCTCCAGAAATAAAGTGAACATGAAGCAAATCCTTTCAAATCTCTTCAGTACATTCAAATCCATTACACAGAACAGCTCTCGCTTGAATAAAAGAATTCAAAATTAAAAAGAACTGCTCAGAGAAATACATTGAAACATTAAGATTTCTCCTTTGCAACTCTTATCAAGTCCACAGTTTACATTTCTCTCAGTATGAGATATATTTTATGATTTGTGATGTTATATATCACTATCTTTTAATTATACTTTTTATCATGACTATTAGGAAGACTTTCTTGCTGAATGCTCAGAAATTTAAGAAACAACAACAACAAAAAACAAACAAACAAACAACAAAAAAAAACCCCAAGCAAACAAACATTTACTCCATAAAATTATAAAATTCCTGGGTTTTGCTCTTGTAAACTGAAATCCTTGCGCACATGGTTTTAGGGCACTGTGATGTAACTGCCGTGTAGCTCTGCAGTGACTTCCCTCTGCCTGAGGGTCTGGTGTCATTAGCCTGAGCTCCTCTTTCCCTTTACTAAGAGCTACCACTCAGCTCCTTCCTGCCTTTTTAATTGTGCAGCCTCTTTCTGCAGCTCCCAGGATCTGCTCCAGGCTAATACCCTCAGATAACTGCAGTAGCAAAATAGTTCCAATGGGCACCCTTAAAAGTTTTCTTTCACTTCTCAGTAAGTCATAACCAGTTACTGGTGCTGCTCGTTAAAAGTACAAAGAATATCTGCTCATTATGGCTGCAGCTCATCTAACATTGAATGGGTTAAAGGAAATTTTGCAAGAAGTCACACTGGATTTTAACTGAAATAATAAAATTATTGTTGTCCATGGAAACAAACACAGCCTTTGACATCCCCCTTTGAATTGATTCTTAGTCTATTACTTGAGAAGAAAAATATTTACATAAATACTTAAAACAAAACTGTCAATTCCATATGTCATGCCCATAGTTATTCTTTGAAGGTATTATAACTCTTAAATGGCTTCCTACTGAATCAGTGCATGGCTTGTTGCCATTAGTCAGCTGAACATCTCAGCACTGCACAGGAGTGAAATAGTGAATACCTTCTTCCTTTCATATTTCAAGCTGATTTATTGAATAAACATATACATAATGTTTATTTGACATGGTGAGTAGCCACAATTATCACTACTCTGTAGTTCAGAATAATTGTCAGCAGTGAATAACAGCTGAGATCTATTGCATTCTTGTCCCAAGGGACTATCAGACACATTTTCAGTCACACACATGGTTTGATTTTGTGGCTACTCACTACATAAAGCAGATAAAAAATGGCAAGTGCATTTAGGAATGCTGCAGACTCTAATTTTGAGACTTCTGTCATGTATTTGCACAGCTACCCCATTGCAATCCTCCTGTCAAGCCCACAAAGAACCTGCAATGCAGAGCAGACCTGGATGTCTCAGTTACCTGCATGCTGTGAGTGAAACAGCACAGACTGCCAAGGTAATTCCCAATTTATCCATGCATTTCCTGGGATGAGGAACCCATCTGCACAAAAGGGACCAGACACACTCTCCTCTTTACAAGACTAATAATGTTAAAAGTGAGAAGCAGAACCATGAACATGTGTTTTCAGGGTTGGGGTCTGATCCAGTTTTTAGACAGCATGTAAAGAAAACCATCTCCATTTGCAGCAGAGATTCTCCTTAACCCCAGCATCCTTCAGGCTCCCCAAACTCCTGAATTAGCTGCTAATCAACTCCATTTCCCAGCAGATCAACAGTTTTGAAGGAGACTGCTTAAGCAGGAGAAAACCACCCCTTCAGGCAAGATATTGGTGGATATAGGCTGTTTGTTTGGGGTTTTTATTTTATTCAAAATCATTAGACAGTGGCCACTGTCTTTGAAGAGGGGATGTCTCTCTCATTCCACATTTCCTAGGAGATGTCACAGCTGTGACAAGGAGGAGTTTATAATGCCACAGTTCGGTGCCTTCATAACTTATTCTCTCTGATTTTATGCTCTTTTAGTCTCCTGCTCAACCATCCACTAACAAGCAGTGATATTAGCCAATAAATCAAAGACATCTGCTTGTCACCACCAGATGCTTGGTCACATTGCAGCTGATTATGAGACATACAAAAGGACAATTTCACGTAGAGAGCTCTGTGGAGGTGTTCCACTGATATTCTGTTTGATCGGAGACCAGCGTGAGGTGCATGTACTATAAGTCAGTAACTTTTATGCCTCCCAGCAATTGAAAAGTAAGCTGAAATAAAACTGGGAAGTAAATTAGGACCTCACCTTTATGACTATGTCATTTATGATCCTGCATCTATTCTTCCAGTATGCTGGCACAAGTTAGCGCAAAAATAAATGTTTTAATTTGCCCATCTTGCATTGTGCTGGGAACAGAAAAAGCTGCTTTAATTTTCACAAAGGGCAGAAGAGGTGTTTAATATCAATTCTAACCAAGCACATCAATTTTTCATGTGGCTGTCTTGTAAAAAAACTAGTCCATTAGCCTTATCAGTCATATGTCCTACTAACATGCCCAGTGCAAAGACACTCTGATCTCTCTTTTTCTCTCTAATTTATTATAACAAACACCATTAATGATGAGATCCAGGGACTATTCTGCAGAATGGAGAAGGAAAGCAAAACTCTTTTGCAACAGTGCTGCTCTGGCTTTCTTCTCAAACTCAACTTTATACTCCAAACTACACCACAACAGTAACTGACAAAAGATTATGGATTATTCCAATGTGCTGTAAATAAAATCCATAGGAAAACCAGACAATTTGCCAAGTAAAACCTGAGTATTTCTGAATAGGTGGGGACAGATTTAAAACAAAGCACAGCATTTGCTGATTGCTCTCTGAAGAGGAGAGCAAAGTCTCCAAATTCTATGAGGCTGCATGGCTTTAGATTCCTGGGTCACAAGCTGAAAGGAGATTCAGCCAGGATTTCTGTATGTCATCATGCTTCTTTTCAGTAGTTTAATCTTCATAAAATTTAGTCTTCATAAGTTATCTGTCTTTTCCACAGGCATCTCTGACACACACAATGTGAATGTTATCAGGGTGTCACCATCCCAGTGCTTTTTATTCACTCATTGTTATACTTTAAAACATCAGTAGCTTTAAAAAAAGACACATATGAGCACTGATCACACAGGTTCAGCTCTACAATCCTCTCTTGTATTCTGGTTTAATTTCTGCCCCTGCAAATCCCAGATTGGAATGCCTGAGAATTTCTCTTGCTGAACATGGGTTTAGCCTCAGGCCATCCAGTTCTGAGCAGTGCAGTCACAAGGACAATGACATCTAGGAGAGAACTTGTCCTGTGATGTTAACACAAGCCCAACCAGCAGCTGGCATTCAGTTAATTGGTACATTACCTCCTACACCCTCCAGTGAGTAGAAAATTCAAGCATATGAAAGTAGTACTAATATAATTTTTTTTCCTATATTCTAATGAATCATGTTTTAACCACAACTCCAGCCAGAAGCATTTCATAGTGAAATGACAGCCTTATCAGTAGCATGCCATGAACTCTCACTATAGCAACACTAGCCAAAAAAAGCTCATTTGATCTCCTGAAGGAAGTGATTGACATGTACCTTTTGTTTTAAGAAGCACTTATCTATGGCAGTTTTCCTCCTATCTCATTGCAGATTTACATGTCAAGCCAAATGATCTGAAGGAAGTGAACAGGAAAGTAAAGCACAGGCATAATACCAGGAAGAAAAAACAATAATGTGCTGTTTATAAAAAGTAAAGCAGATAATACAGAAAACTGCCAGGGACCACCTCTGTTTTATAAATCATCTGTACAGTCCCCAGACACGAGCTCTGAGCTATACTGCCCTGCTTTAAATGGCTGAAATCTTATAGAATTCACCATTAACAATGAGTCTCAAATCTTATTTTTTGCACCTAGATTTCCAAAAAGATTTGAGGAATCTTAGAGAAGCATCCAGGAATTATGCTCTATATCCTATTAGGCCCATGCTGTACAGAGCACATAAACAATAACTCTCTATTAAAACTCTACTACTTTCATTACAGAACATGAGATGCAGACCTCCCTTCAAGTATTGCCCAAATGCAGCTACCCCAGCACATTCCCTTTCAAAACTGAAAACACTCCTTTCTACTATTAAATACTGAAGTTGCAGCTTCTAAATTATGCTTGAATTCCCAAATATACTCTTCAGAATATACACAGAGATACTAGGATGGAAAACCTCAGCTAACAGCTCTTTGCTAATTGGTCCAACATCAACACACCTTTCTGAGAACTGTTATCTGTCCCTAAAACCATCATAGACAAGCACTTCACTTGCACAAAAATCTGTAATTTAAAACATGACCACAGCCACCATTCTTTTTCTTGAAAATGGTTGTCAGTGATATGTACAGGAAAACATTCAGAGTATTAAGCTAGTCCATAATATAATGTATGGTTGAAAATACTGAGTTAGTTTTAATGTGAGTGATCAGTTTTGATGCTTTAACAGTCAAAAAGCAAAAAAAAAAAAAAACAGACTGTGGATGTAGTGTCCAAATAGCAGTGATTAAAGTTGGTAAGATGGAAACAAGTATAAAAGAAAGCACTAAGTGCAATAAATATTAAATAGATATAAAAAGTGATGGTCTTCAGAATGAAAGGACTAGACACAGAATGAGCTTAAGTATCTGCCAAGTTACTATGAAGAATGAGAATTTTTATCAAATGTCTTGTTCCTAAAGCCCAAGATATTCACTGCATATGAACCACTGGGGGAGTTCTGTTCTTATGAACCTGGAACTTTTAGGTAAGGTGGGGCTGGATGTAAATTCATCCTTGTACAAAGAGTCACAAACTGGAGTGTGGCTCCTGCCATAACTGTGGCTGTCCTGGATTGAAACCTACTCCTGGTTTTACCAACAAGTAACTCAGGGCAGCGAATTCACTGGGGGAGGTAAACTACAGATATTCCTGGAACGTGTGGGTTTATTTATGGCTTTCTAAATTACATTAAGACTTTAAACATTGCTTTTCCTAAGGGTTCTTGTCAGAGAATATTTTGTGAAACTCCTCTTGCTTTTTTTCTTCAGTAACCCTTGTCTTCCAAAGATATGCTTTTCAGAATTAACAACTGATGTACAAATTACTCACAAAATGTTTATTAAAAACTTGCCTTTGTTCCTCTCAGTATGTCTGAGAGCTCCATCAGTAATTTAAATGCAATCTTTCCAAAATAATTATTTTCTACCCATTTGCAGCATTTTCGAGAGCTCCATCAGTAATTTAAGTGCAATCTTTCCAAAATAATTATTTTCTACCCATTTGCAGCATTTTTTTCAAAAGTACTAGTAACCTCCTTTGAGTAAAGACACACAAATGATTTTATTTTTATTACTGTTTGCTAAAATTAAGATCCTTTTCATAAAGATAAAAGGGCCTTTTGAAAGGTCTAGTTCTCCACATAAAATCTCCCAATATGCTTGCTCATTTGGAACTTGAATAGCTTCCATGAACTCCATGGGACAGCAGATATATTTAAAGTCAGTCATTAAAAATGTATGAGTCATTCAGAGAAAAGGACCAACATCAAATGAGAATTGTGATAAAGGTCTCTTTTTCCACCATGGTCTGAGATTTCCATTGCTATCCTGGGTTGAAGAAGATGTGGGTTTTTTTAATAGGAGCTGAAGTACGCTCCAAAGAACCTGCTTTAGCTCTTACCGCAAATTCTGATGTCATTTGTAAGCAAAGCACTTGGAATTAAATATGATCTATTAAGGTAATAGTAGAATTCAGAGTGGGTTATTTTAATTAGCTCTGATATCCTGAACATTAGTCTTTAAGAAGGCAACCACTTGTGCAGATCTCAATTGATCTGTTTGTGTTTGAGTTTAAGCATTTGGCCAAAGAGTCTGCAGCAGCAGGATCTGCAAAGGCTGAAGAATTAACCTAAAGGAAGACTTTAAAAGAATGAATTCATCATGAACATGTCCTCCTGCTGCATGGTGGGTGGCTGCCAATAATTAGAGACAAAAGATGGGAGTCTATGAGTTTAAAACAGAGACCAAATATGGTTATTGTTAAATAAATCAGAGGAGTTAGGTGATTTAATGGCTTTTTAATGATCCTAATATTTTCAATTTTAATGAGTCCTTTTACATCAACTTTAATCATTTTATGAAACAGAAAAAATGCCTGCATTAGTTTGGGTTTCTGTTCGGTGAGCATTATGCAGGGGTGGCTAACATGAGTCAGCTTTCATAGGAGGAAGCCTAGACAATAACTGCTACCTTTATTTGGGGAAATGATACATTAGGTACCAATATAGTAATTTGTAATTATTGTTTTTTTAATCAAAGGGACTATTTTATTGCAGTGCAAGACTCCACTGCTGTATACTCACTACTGTGAAATTGAATTAAATCTTTTCAATATGAGGCACATTTAATGTAAGCTACTTTAAGTATTAAAACTGAATGAGTTGCTGCATCTCTTAAAATTCACACACAAAATAACTTCAAGTGAGACAAGAACCTTTCAAAGCAGACCATGCACCTGAGCAGGATCTCGCTCTCTGCAGCTCCAGCAGCTGGCTCAAAGCCTGGTTTCCCTCCTGGTTTCCCCTCAGGGAAGAGCAGAGAGCAGCTCTGAGCTGGGGATACACAGGGGCAGAAAACAGGGAAGAGGAGCCAAGCCCAGGCTGTCCAAGCAGTTTATTTACCACAGAGGATTTGGTGGTGGCACCACAAGTGCCCTCCCCCTCAGTTACCCCACAGCAGCTGAGCCCATGCTCCTTCTGCAGCCATCCCACAAGGGTGGCTCTCCATGGCTCAGCAGGAGATTATTGTTGGAAAATATTTTACAGTTCCTCAATATATTAACTTTTCCATTATTTCCTATATCTTTTCCCCAAGACAAAAAAAAAAAAAAAAATCAACCCCAGAGAAACTTAATTTCTGGAAACTCACAGTCAGAGTTGAGTCAAACCAGTAACAAAATAAACTATTTCTTCTAAAAGCTCTGTTCTGAATCTCTCATGTATTCAATCTTCACTTAAGGCAAGAGGATGTTTCAGTTAGGGCAATAGCACAACATCAAAATATGATTTGGCTTCCAATTAAAATACTGCAGAAATAAACCTCTACTATAAATATTAGTAATGGTTGACCTGGACCTTCTTCATTAGACAAATAATAAAAGTCAGATCTAAACCAAGTTTAAGTCACCATAGTAAGGAACAAAAAAAGACCTGTCTCACTGGTACACTGTGAGGCATTTCCAGATCTCAAAGTAACCTGTAAAACCATTACAAAGTTACATTGCCCTGAGTATTTTTTCCCTAGGAGAAACAGAGAAGAGAGAGTAGATACCAGAATACCTGTCCTAACCCCCTGCCTATGGTTACCTACCAAACAGAGCAGGAAGTGAACTTCTAGAATGACAAAACAAATTTGAGAATACAAATATTAGGTTAATTGCTTTTCTTTGTGTTGACTTCTGGGTTTGGAGATTTTAATATTTATTACTTCAAACTTCTCCAGCCATGCTGGCACAGATCTCAAGTGTTTTCATACTCAAGCCAAGGACTTTGGTTGCATGACCTCAAGTATTGTGAATTTAACAGTAAAATAATGAAGGAGATCTTTGGGGGTTTTGTTATTGTTAGTAGCAGCCATATTCTCAATCACTCCCTGGATGCTCTTCTGTTAAGTAAATACTTGAGAAATTTTTGTCTACTACACTGTCATGGAGTTTCATTCACTAAGTATCATTCTCCTTATTTGTGGACATTATATTTTTTAGAAGCAACCTAAACTGTCATCCAGTTTTTATCTTGTAGTCAGTTACCAAAGCACTATCAACACGAGTCAAAAAAGTTTAAAAACTACACTAATAACAGTCAAAAGTTAACTTAATACAGAAAATATTAAGAAAAACATTTTAGGTCAACTAACATTGGCATACATACTTGGATACCTCAGAATTGATGTGTTTCTCCTTGGACAATGTTCATGAGTATTACAACATATACACATTCATCCAGCTGTTAAAATTTCAAGTACAACATATTAAATTCAGTATTTGTTGGGTCTAAAATATATTACTCCCCAAAAAATGCACTTCCAAGTACACTTTGACCCCCCACAACCAATTTTGGTGCAGTAATCAAAGCCTAATTTATTGGTAGCAGGAAATAAATAATAACAGCTCTGTATTAGAGCTATCAGCATCCCAGTGAAGATCCTTGGCTTAGTTATGGAGAGATCAGTCTGAAAGGCTCCAGCTGGAGAGATCAGTGAGCATCAACTGACAGCCCCTATCAGCCTGACTGGAAGGAAGGAAAGGGGGCCTGGAGACGAAAAGGACAGTCCTCAAATGGTGGAACAGCTTAGGAAGGACTGAGAGAACAAAACCAATCTCACAGACTGATGGGAGCCCTGGGCTGAGCAGGTATACTGAAGAATCAGGATGAGGAAGGTTTTTTTTTTTCAGTGAGAACGGAAAAGCACAGATTTTATCCCAAGCAAAAAGGGCCGGGCTGTGTGGAGGGCTGGGGTGAGAGCAGCCCTGTGTGTGTGTGTGCTGCCAGGCAGAGCCAGGGAGCTCCCCCAGAGCAGAGCCACAGACACAGCAGAGCCCCTGCGCTGCCACTGCTGCCAGCCCTCTCCTCCTCACCTGAGCACCACCAACACAAACCAAAACCAAGCTTATTACTTTATTAAACTCCTTCAGGTGAAATGGTTTAGCCTCCTATCAGTTTTTGGTTGAGAAGACACATCAAACATTTAATTGTGGATTTAGAGTTGGTCATGAAATTACATTAAAAATTGGAGATACCAACTGACTTCAGGGGCTGAGACAATGCATTTTAATAGTTATGATTTTATTCCATTAATTGTCTTGATAAGTAATTGACTTCAATAATTTTTTTAATTTATCCATTTCAAGACTTACTATTTCAAAGAATTTGAACATGTGAAACTTATGTGACTGCATGTTTAACTTTTATCTGCTACTAGGAAAATAAATAAAGTCAAAAGAAAACCATACAAGAAAACAGCTAATACCCCCAAACACTGAACCCTCCAGTATGGCCTTACAAAATAGTTTACAGCTTTTGTAAGCCCATGTATTTCAAATTAAATAAAGTGTAATTATGAAGAAAAATATTTTTATTGTCAGTTTCTTGAAAAATCATGAGATTTTAGCTTGCATTATTGTTAGATTTTATTCTCAAAAATCTCTGCAACCTATATACTCTTTTTACCTAACTTCTATGTTAACCCACACATGCAAGTCCATTGTAAAAATCAGAAAGTGTATTCTCCATAGTTCTATATTCACCCAAATATCTTCAGTGATTTGATGATATCCATCAAAATCTTTAGACAGATGTGGTATTATTCAAGTACTACATACACCTTTCTTTTTTGTAAGAAGGAAATGCAAATTTCATATTCCGAAGTTATATGTGTAACTATTCTTGCTCATCTAAGTGCTATCTTAGCTGTTGTTTCAACAGCTAAATTAAAATAGACAATTTTCCATCTGCTTTTCATATAATAGTATCTCATTTTTGAGAATACAGAAAGTATAGGAAGCTAAAACCTTATTTATGTGACTTAATATTCAATATTTGGATACACTCTAGATCTCTGAAAAAAGATGATAAACACATTCTGGACAAATGCCTCAATAAATGAAACTGTGGTGAAGAAACTCATTCACATTAAGGGAAGAAGGGTCATTAAACACAGACTTGAGAAACCAATGCATTCACTGACAACACTGCAAGAGAGTTTTTCTAAGGTACTGAGAAGGTGCAGGCTTGTTTTAGCTCTAATTTCCAAATGTATCATCATCTTTTTTAAAAGCTCATGAAATCTCAAACCAGCTTTCTTCTTGAAACTGCTTTCCACCAAGACAAATAATGACAGGCAAAAATAAAACCTAAAGGTGAGTGGTACTTGGATTTAATGTATAATTACACAGATCTGCTATCTACATGTGCTCAAAGTAGGCATCAGCCCATATAATGGCAGCATCAAATGTAAAGAGTCAGGAAATGCTCTCGTTGAACTATTGAACCCAATTCAGTCCTGTACCCAGACACATTAGCACTTCTCCTACAGTGGTTTCTTCTCTATTTGCATGTCATTACACTGTTTAGTTCCATATTCTGCTTCAACATTTATTACTTTACTTACAAAATTCCTTTAACTCAAACCACTTGGTTAAATGCCCCAAATGGATCTACTTTTTAGACACATACTGCAGGATCTATACCAGAAAAAAAATACATAGTCATGTAATTCCCAGAGATTTAACCCACCAAATTAGTTTTGAAAACAGTCTCACTCAGGAATCTAAAATTTGCAATCTGTATTTACTAGCATTGACTTAAAACATGTTGTTCTGCAAGAAATCCTGGCTATGAACCCCTTCAACTGAAGTATTCCTGAAAAGGAATGCCAAAGGGATATCAAAACAAATTCAATTTTATTTCACTGCTCATTTTTTGTCGCCAGTGGGGTCTCCCTGACATGGGTGTAATTAGCACTGACTCTATGATGTAGAAGGCTTTATTCTTCTACATTACATTGATCCTATATTTTTAAGAAACTTGTAACCCCTTCTAGCTTCTGATACAGCTTTGACCTCATTGTTCAACCAACTAAAACACCACTGCCCTTTGGTAAGCCAATCTCCTTAACACATTCCACATTTACCAAGCAACAGGTGCAGCAAGTGGAGATAAGAATTGTTTTAATTCTTTCTTTGAGCTTTCTCACTGCTTCTCACAGCCTTTCCCAGGGAAAATTGCGTGGCAAGGCCTGTGCCTGCTCTCTGGGGGAAGAGACCTGCTGCCACACATTTGTACCTAACATTGGCACAGTAAGCACAGGAGTGCTTCAGGGAGGTGGGCACATGAGTTCAG
>VZSU01001764.1:250407-310314 GCA_013398715.1 Nesospiza acunhae
CAGCAGGGGTGGAAGGGAGCTTGCCATTCCAGATGGGAGGATGTGGGATCACTGCATGTACCCTTATAGATGGGCTTTAAATAGCTTTAAGTGTCTAAATAGCCATGAACAAATAGAAAGAAAAAAGTTGAATGCAAACATAACTGTTGTCACAAGGACATTTGTGTGTTCAGCTCTGGTTTCCTACCCCAGCAGAGAAACCAGGCAGTTACAGGTACAGCAGATTTTCCATTTCAGCACCATTTCCAGTATCCCATTTCAGCACCATGCCATTGCAATACCACTGACCTCACCCCTGCATACAGAAGATAAAACAAGTCCTTAAAATGATTTTACTAATGGACCAGCCCCTCAGAATCTGTGAAAAACAATCACCTCATCAATCATTCACAATCATTATTTTTTCTATCTTCTATAAAAGGAAATGAAAGAGTAGATTACCAAACTCTATATCCATCCCTCCCCTATTCTGCCTAGTACAGCATTAACAGGCCCTGACAAAAGGCACAGCAGCAACTCCTGAGCCAGTGACACAAGTGCAGTGATAAGCCACATAAAATATTCATAACTGGAACTTCAGAAGTAGGCAGATGCCCAACAAGAGCATACATGCTTTGTCAGGAATCCCTGAGAGATTGAAATCACACTTAAAGGATTTATTAAAGCAATCAGAAGAAGCCTCTACTCAGTCACCATGATTGCAAGTAGTTTATGGCCGTGTATTTAATCTCCCTGCTCTGTAACAGATAAGTTATGCTTTCTTATTATTTGTGCATAAAGAGTTTTTTCACTCTCTTCTAGCACTATAAAGATCAGAAGTACCATTTCTGCCTTGCTAAGGGAAGCATTAATAAGAATGCCAGCAGCAAGATGGAACATGTAATAAATATTAAGGTTTAACTTTATAAAGATTTGTAATACACAGAATATAGTCCTTAATTATGAGATAACATTATTACCTTTTGTTATAGGAAAAAATCATTTGATGACAGGGATTTCTTTTTTCCAGCATTATATCCAGGGACACCAGAGAACAAAAAAAAAAATTGTGTGAATGTACCAATGTTAAACAGTTGTCTTAATGGCAATTAATCAAACAGAACACCAGAAGCTCCTAACACACATCAGTTCACCTTTTACAGAGAAATGCATTAAAAAAGTGGTTTTAGTTCATAAAAACACAGCCTTTTAATAAGGTCAGCCAAGAGAAAAACTTACTGAAGGAGAGAAAAACCAATTCCTAATTGAAACAGGATAGAACAGCCAGCTACACCAAAACTTGGGTGTATGCAAATATGGAGAACTTACACTGATTTATATAAACCCTTGCATTATCTCTACAAGATGGCTGCTACATTCTTATTTGACTCTGGCCACTGAAGAGCTGAGCTTGTTAACATTACCAAAGAATGGAAGAACACGCTTTTTTCTCTCATTTTGACTTCCTGCCTACAGCTTCTTGTAGTTTGCATTGACCTTTCCTTAAAGAAGCCTCAAAAACATCAGCTGTGCTCTGGAGCTGTTCAAAATATTTCACATGCAGAACAGACCTGACAGACCTTGGCTTCCCCACTGAGGTTGCAAGAACTATTGAAAAACTCTTCCTTATTTTGCATCATTTTACTCTTCAACAAAATCAGTGTGCACATAAGCAGGTTTAAAGAATTTTCTGGCAGAGAACAAAATAAAAAAAGCATTGCTTCATTGTAGAGATGAAAACACCCAGTAGGCAGGATTTGTTACAAAAACTATGTCCTAGCAGATGTCTCAATTGAGGCAGCCACTATACACACAACATCACCACACAATTTCAGAAGACTTTAAGCATTCACCTAACCAGAGTAACACCTTACCCCATCAGAAGGCTGCAGGTATTTATCCACACAGAGTAACACCTCACTGCTTCAGAAGGCTGCAAGCGTCTGCCCTTTCTTGTTCCTCAGCCCAGCCTTTTATCCCCTCCTGTTGATGCCCTGCACCTGTGTGCCCTCTGCTCCCTGTGTGATTGGGCAGTGCCCCTGGGCACTCCATGGCTCGTTAGCTTCAATATCATTCACCTGCACACCCAGCTGCAGCCAGTTAGGGATGAGGCTGGGCCCCAGTCCCATTCCCAATCACCACAAACTTCGTGCCTAAAAAACTAAACTGTTATCATCTTATGTTTCTTTTATTCCTAACCTGGCTGAGGCCCTGCTTCCCATTGTCAGTGGATGTCATTAACAAAAATTTCCTTCTTTTTTTGTATAGAAATGTGCACATGAGTCTTGCACGCTTAACATAAAATAAGGGAACTCCTCAGTCATGGAAGGACTCTTCAGTAGATACTCAAAAATGTTGATGTTTTTGTCCACTGTTTTTGCCTAGAACAATGGCACAAAAAATAAATTTAAATGCTTAGGTGTAGTCTGGGGACTTTTCCTTCACCTCACACCCTTCATCCCAATTTAATTTTAATCTAATCAGATCACATGAGTTGCCCATAGTGAACTTAACATTTGTCTTTCATTCCCACTCTTTGCTAAACCTTTGTTATAACTCAAAGAAAGAAAGGTCTGATGGCCTGATCAAACGAGGGTGTCACATACTTGCTGAGTTGGGAACTTATCCAAAATCAGTTCTTACACAGAAACTATGAAGATTTTACATTAGATGTAAACACTTCTATATAGAGGAATTCCAAATATTTTATTACAAATACTCTATGCCAGCTGCAAGTGCAGTAACAAAACTGAGATTTCCCCAGGTATTTACTATCATAAGATCAAAGCATCTGTTCTAAAAAACTTAAGGAACATAATCATACCTTTGTTCTACTGCACTTACATTCATGATTCTTTATTCACACTAAAACTCAAGAGTGCTAAAATATTTTGCAATGTAGCATTTTTTTCCCTCACAAACCACAAGAAATAAGAACTCTTTCTTTCTCTGCTGACCCCAAGACTTCAGTGTGTTCAAAACAAGTTATGCACATGAATGTGGGATATGCATAACCATTTCTCAGTCAGAAACAAAACCTTCTCTCTCCTACCCACTCCTATTCTCTTCTGGAACAGAAAAGTCTTAAAGAAATTCCAAGAGCTTAGCAATCAAGACAGCATTTACTTTACATTCTGCTCCAATAGGAACAGAATGCACAGAGCACAAAGAGGAAAATGAAGACATGAAATGGTGGTTTGGGAAGGCTTACAATTCTCTTACTGCTATACAAATATCCCTGGGTCTAATCATGCAGTGCAAATCTGTTATTTTGGTTTGTCTGGAACTCAGAAAGCCATAATTTTGTTCTAAACTTTCAAACTGAATAAATGCAAAGAGCAAGTCAGACATAGTCCAAGAATTTCACAGCTTCCTCCTCAAAGTAAAAATTAATCACAATTTGCAAAACTTGTTGTGTATCAAAACATATGTAGCTGCTCTTCAGAGTTCCTGCACAAACAAAATCCACTTTCACATACCAATCTTTTAACAGCAGATATACAAGTGAAACCCCAGTCACTTTTAGCCAATGTCTAATGAATCCATAACTGTCTATCACCCAATGAACTTAGAAACTTTGTAAAGAAGTTGTAGGGGTTAAACTGTCTTAGAGAATATTTTACAGGTTCAGAAAAACCTCAACCTCTTTTATGTTTTAACTGTAGTCCACATTAAAAGGTTTTATTTCAAATCAGAACTCCATATCTAACTGAGAAATTGTTATATGAAGACAAATTTTCATGTTAAATGAATAATCAATTATAGGTTATGTGTCTCTTTGATTTTAGAGGATGCATAATTTACAACAATAAATAATTAACATATCAAAGGATTCTAATTTAACTGATGCCTTCAGCACCAGCACAGCCAAAGTACAAAACATTCTGTTTGGTGCTTGTAATCCATATTTGTGGTGGAGATGAGTAGCTATATACAAGTTGCTATGTTTTCCAATATGTAGTTTTTGCTTATCACTTAAAAGTATTAATAAATATGAGAAAGTTCAATTTCTGACACATGATCTGTAAGCATACTGCATCAGAGGGAAAAAAGCAAGCATAATGAGGAGTGTGCTGTTATAAACAGCATTTCAGCCAGAAATATTTAATGCAAGCTCTATTTTTAAGTGGTGTTAAGCTTTTCAGTGGGTGCCTTTAAAGGCAGCTTATAGATGTAGCAAAAAATCATTGTCATAGAAGATGGCTCATCTCTATATAAAAGACAAACAGTGCTATGTCTCTTAATTCTTTGCAACAGATAAGACCAAGAATGACTTAAAAGCAAGTTTTTCTCACTATTCCATAACTGAACAGGTAATTCAACATGCAAACAAGTAATTCCAGTTACTCAAGTAATGCTGCTCCAAAATGGGTGATACAGACATTTCTGGAGAGGAAGCCAGGCTGGAGCAGAGCTGCTGAGAGAAACCTCAGCCAAACCCACACCTCAGAGCTTCCCAAGGCAAGCCAGGACAGCCTGGGCTGCAGAGCAAGGCTGGAGCCCACATCATCCCTGGAACAGCATGGGCTGAAGAAACATCTGAGCCTCCAGAACAGCTCCCCCTTGTCAGTGAGAGCATTCATGGCTTCACTTCCAGCACACACAGAGGGAATGTTTTCTCCTCAAAGACCACAATCAGGTCACCATCCTGCAGCTGGACAGTTGTGACTGCAGCTCATGGTTTGACAGAGGGTCATTTTTAGCAGGCTGAGCCTATTGCCAGGTTTCTAACCAAACCCAACAGTAAAGCAGTAACTCGGAGATTTGGTGGAGGTGTAATGGAACTCTCATGGCTTGCTTCCTTTGAGAGGGCACAGGGCACGTGTCCCTCAGTCCATCCTGGGGGCTCTCTGTCCATCTCCCCCTCCCCACCACCCATCTGTCCTGCACAGTGACAGGGACAGACACACCACAGCTCTGCACCACTCCTCACCCAGCTCTCCAGTCCCTGCTGGTTAAAGAGGACACCTGCCCAGCAGTGTGAGCTAAGCATGAGATGGAGCCTGCAGCCCAGAGCAGCCTCCTGCCCCTTCTGCTTTGTGACCGCCTGGTGCAGACTTGGCTACTTCTCTGCTAACATCCATCAATGTCACTGTCACATTTTCTAGAAAAATCCCCTTGCCCAGGATTCTTCTCCTGGGAAGCTGAAAAGCCTCAGAAAAAAAGAAAACAATATTATCTCATTTGCTTCTCCTGTGCTTTTCTGCTTTGGAATGTGTTTGGAGATTGTTTATCCAACAGGTGATTGTTTAATTGATTTCATGTGAATTGTTCTGACTTATTGGCCAATCAGGGCCAAGCTGTGTCAGGACTCTGGAAGGAGTCACAAGTTTTCATTATTATCTTTTTAGCCTTCTGTCTGTATCCTTTCTCTATTCTTTAGTATAGTTTAATATAGTATTCTTTAATATAATATAGAATCAAAAAAAAAAAATTTAGTCTTCTGAGAACATGGAGTCAGATTCATCATTTCCTTCCTCTGTCTGGGAACCCCGCAAATTCAAGACATCAAGAACCTGCATTCTTCATCATATACAGAGCAAAGTGTGACTGAATAGAGTGCTGCATTTCTCAAAGTCCTTGATGTTGAATATCAGCTTCTGTGAGGTCATAGGAAGAATAAAAATTGTACAAAAGATTGTACAAGAAAAATCTACAGCAGTATATGTTAAATATATATGTACACACACGCACAATTTGTAAAAATTATTTGCATTGGAATTCAGAAGGCTGTCTAATAAAAGCGTTTGATTCTTTTTCTTAGAGTAAGTGTTGTGGTTGGAATAAAAAGTGCTGTTCAGCTGCAAATGGCAGTGAAGTGCCTGAGTTTGGGCTGAGAGAAGAGAACTCAAACAAGCGTGCAATTATAAAAAACAGATATAATTTTCACACCCAGAAAAATACAATAAAAGTTTTATGTTAATGTCAATGGAACTAAGATTTAATCAAAAATGTTTGCATGGAGAGACCATTAATCACAGCCATGATCTGCAGTCCAGCTGTAATCACAGGAAGCCTTATGAAATACAGCTTTAAGAAAGAAAGATAAAAGGCTGTGGTCTAACAAAAATTAGTAGCTATTTATGTTTATTTTCTCACACACAAGGTTTGTCAATAGCATGGCTGAAGATCACCAGAGAGCAATGTTAATATGCCTCCAACTGGCTCCAGAATTATAACTTGTTTTCTCCTTTAAACACACCTTATTCCTGACTTTACTACATAGATACAAAAAGATGGAAAGTTAGCACCAGTACAGCAGGGCAAACACTTAATGAGTCAATTCCTATGCAAATATTTCCATCAATTAAAATGGACCTAAATCCCAGTGTAGTCATTTTTGCAGTTACCTACACGTGCATATTTGCTTCTTGCTTAAGAATAAGGGTCATTAAGTACTTTGTATCTGTATAACCACATGTATACCCTAATTATGCATTTACTTTATGCCAGGTCTAATGACTGAGCTGCACCGGGCTGACAGGTTCAGGCAGCAACACAATGACAAAGGTCTTGTAGTACGAAGGATTAATCAGGATATAAACTGCACCCAGGCCCTGAGAGGAGTCCTAAGTAGTCTGAAAACCTGTTCTACTTGCTCTCGGAGTGAGCTGGAGAACCCTGTGTGTCTGTGGGCCACACCACAGTGCACAGAACATCACAGATTGTCCAACAAGGTGTTGTGTGTTTGGGGTTGGTTAATGACCTGTGATTTGGTACAATTCCCTTTGTCTGGATGGAATGAGTTTACATGCCCAAGATCTCAGTGAGGGAGTGAAGCTGCGGGGCTGTTTCAGCGAGTTTCCTTGCTGGAATGACAGCTCAGAGCACTCAGCTTGCCCTTTATCTTTGAAGATTCTCATTTGTCTGTTGTTTCACAGCAAGCAGTTCTGATGAATAGTGCAATTAACCTTTCCATTATTAAAACAATTAATTGCAAAAATTATAGACATGACAAGGGCTAAATACTAATGCATAAATGATCAGGTTCAGGAATTGTAATTATTAATCTATGTACACTAATTGTGAAATAAACAAAGAGTATGAATTGTAATCAGAAGTCAGTGCTAGAATTGATGGTCATTTGTTTTTCCTGTAAAAAGAGAAATGCACCATTTTGCTCTTGACAGAAAGAATTAATTCATACCAAGCCTTAAACTAGAGTATTTTTTATTCTTATGAATGATGTAGAATCCAAATATCGAAAGTTTAGTATTGTTTCTACAGCAATGTAAAATTCCATCAATGATATTTGCATGTCAATGTAAAAATATCTGCCTAAGCTACTCCTGCAGTGAATCTCGACTGCATTTTCATTTCATGCAGCTATAATTTGACTAAGTATCATGAAATTCTTGTAACAATGTAATATTACAATGTTGCAAGACACAATATTAGAAATACCCCACAGATCCAACACATGGCCATATGACCCTCGATGGTTAATAGCAACACTGAAGTATTTCACCTATGGGAGGAGTACCTGCCTCACAAACAGGGCACACCTGCGCTACCACAGGGTGTGTTTGGTGGGGAAGAAACACAGATTGACCTAGAGAAGAAATTATTTTTTTCCTGTGGAAAGTGTCAACAGTTCAACAGTTTCATAATCTTTCACCTTAAAGACACTCAGGGATACAGCTATGAAGACCAATTTTGTCCCATTGCTTTGTGCCAGAAATAATAAAAAGAACATCCAACTTTAATAATCTGCTTACCTCCCCCAAGCAGTTCTCCTGTCTCCTAGGCCTTCTTCTCCCTCCATTCCCACTAAAAATACACTTTTCCTTAGAGCTGGACCACCTTCCCTTGAGTCATTGCTTTAAAAGCTGTGACGTTGCCACAGCAGGATTCAAACCCTGAGCAATGGTCTCAGGAGATAAGTGATGTTAGGGCATCAGCTGCTGTCACTGTACCAGACAGAGCTGCTTTCTTCCTTCCATGCTGATAATAACAGGATGCATTTAACAAGTTTCAAATGGCTTCAACAATCAAAAACAAACAAACAAACAAACAAAAAACCAAACAAAAACTAAAAACAAAGTCAAAACTGAAGAAATCAACAACAAAACCAACCCCAGGCAAAACAAACCCCTCTCCCAGAAGTCCATCATGTAAAGGCACAATTATAAAACATCAGCTAAGTTAGTCGTCTCTATAAAATATCTATGCAGCACCTGATGCAGGAATGTTTAGATTGGGAGATCTGTGAAATCCAGAAGTTGGATAATGATGATATTAAAACCCACAGTGCCAGAGACCTTTAGCACTAGAGAAAAAGCCTCAAAGAACACTCAATGTGCTGAAGGAAGGACATTTTGCTAGGAGAAGGACATCATCCCCTCTCAGCTGTGGAAAGAAAAGCAGACTTTTTCCCTTGAAACCAGGTCCCACTTCACATAACATTTATTTTTGTAAGTCACCTTTGGTCCCACACACAAGTCCGGTGTCAGTGACTGGATCACTTGTACTTCAGTGAAACCATGCCACCTACACAGAAAAAAATATGAGGAATTCCTGAAGAGCTGTCAGGCAACTACGAGCTGGCTCCCACCTGGCCTTGTGGCTGCCCAGCTGACTCCAGAATCTCACGTCCTGACAGCATTGTGGCATGCTTAAATAATGAGTTTATAACCTAATTTTCCCACTGTCAGTTTCAAACCAAACAAACAGCTTTAGGTATCAGATAATTCATTGAATTTTTCAACAAGCGGTTCGTTCCACAAGCACCATGGTTTGGCAGCAAGACGTCGATGAGAAAACTATTCAAATAATCAGTCTCTTGGTGTAGGCAAGGCATAGGGAGCCATGTGCAGGATGGTAAGGCAGCACAGCTACAGTCAACAAGAACAAGAAAAATCAAGGCATCCTTTTACGGTGCAGTGTATGGCACCAGTAAATGGCATTGTTTTTATAATCACCTTTTCACAAGGACGATATCACAGAAAATATTAACTGATAATAAATTCTGAATTATTAAACCAAAGTTCTGGAAAATCCTCTTTCATGTCTTCTCATTCTTTTGATTTCTTTGTTGTCTGTACACTGTTACAAAATTCACATTTATTCCTGCCAAGGATACAGCTAAAAAGGGCAATGATACAGTACACATTCTGAAAACAGCTACATCACTGATAACCAAGTACAGATTAGGCAGAGTTAATTATAAGTGTTTGTGCTTGAATGTCAATGCAGGAAAACATAATCTTGTTACAATATAAAAAGTTATTATATAATGGCCTTTCCCTAAATACAGTTTACTAGAGCATAGCAGGTGGCAGACAGAATGCTGAGAAATGTAACAAGCAATTACATTACAGAATTTTTCCCTGCACTTTCATTAGCTAAATTTCTTCCTATTTTAATATCATCTTTTTAATAATGTGTCAGGACTGACACTCCAGTGGACATGAATCTCAGAAAGGTCATGGTTGAATAAATGCATCTATTTAATTTTTCTCTTCAACTAGCTTTAAAAATTAATTTATCTGATTGCTCAGGCTATTATATAAAATTTGTTGGATTTTGTGTATTACTAATAGGCACCTTCCTTGTATTTTTGCTCACTATTGCCTAGATGAGGTTTTTCTAATTCTTCTGATGGCTGATTAAGGAAATAATAAAACAGTGACAAAAGTCAATTTTGCAAAGTTCCCACAAGGCTTCAAACAGATTTGGAGTTAAGGAGAAGGAAAGCATCAGAATGGTTTTCAAGCACAGTCTTATTTTAACAATTTAAAATACAGTACAGTATTATTTTAACAATTAATTTTACTTCCACACTGCAAACCCACACATTCTACAGTGTTGCCTGCCCAAGAAAGCTGCCTTAAGCAGATCCAGCAATCAAAGGAGCAGAGCTTATCACATCATTACTTTTCAGGTGTGCTCAGGCAAATAGATGAATTTACCATCAAATCATAACATAGGAACTACTACATAAAATAGGCCAATTCCAAAAGATCTTAATTAAAATATTTTAAGGCCTTTTCAGTGTTTGGGGAGGTTTGCAGAGAGAACCAGGGGAAAAAAAAAAACAATTTCATGAAACATTTTCCTATTTTTTTTTAATTTTGATCATTTTTTCAATTTCATAAATCCTCTATGTATCTTGCTTCCAAAAATACTTTTCAGGGGATCAAGATGGTTACATTTTTGATAGGGAAATTAAACTTCTGAAAGATCTGTCTAATCTTTGGTGAAATACTCAGGCATTTATAAAGGCTGATTTACTCGATTCCAAGTAAATCCAGATTAGCTATGATGAAGAGAATGAAATTACAGTATTACGTGAATGAATGGTGAGAACTGACCTTGTTTTAGAGAGTTTTATAAAGAAATATCTACAGATATTCCTGGGGGGCTCAGAAGTAGTTTCCAAACTATTAGGGATTGCAGCAGTCAAGAAAATTAGTAGAAGAAAAGAATCAAAACATTGTCACAAGATGAGGCCTTGTTTAATTTGTAAAAAAAAAAAAAAACATTCACCCATCACCTTTTACACTTGAGAAATATTTCCCTTATTGAAGTTTTGTGCATGCCCCTGGTTTCATGCAAGCCTGGAAAGAATTATCAGTGAACTATTTCACTTATACCTCCCAAGATACATTAACCCAATGAATTCAAGCCCAAACATTTTGGATCCATACATTAATTGCACTGATCTTCTGTTATAATCTTACTGAAGGTGTTAAACTCAAGCTCGCCGTGGATGCTGCTTGTGGCCTCTTGGGAGCTGTGCAATTTAGTAAGTATAGCTCACTGTATAGAAGTGATATAAATAAGAAATAAATTACAGTACATTTACTGCAGCTACTCCACAATTTTTCCTTTACATTCCAAAAGTAGATCAGTTCCCCTGAGCTGTACAAGTTATAGATAAGAATGGAGTAAAACTTGCAGATTTCACATTTGTGTATAATGCTTTTCAATTGAGTAAGCCTTGCCTAGAGACTTCAGTCACTTCAGACTTGCCCCAAACTCAAGTAAATTATGAGATTGAAGAGATTAAAACTGTCATCTCCATCTTTTACTCTGGTAAAAATCTCAGCTATCTTTGCATACAGTTCAATGTTATATTGTCCTGCCACCTCCTAATCAAAATTTGGGAAAAAGATTAATTCCCAAAGTCAAACATATTTCTCTCCTAATGCACAGCACAACTTGTTCCAGTTAAGGAGCTGATGCCACTATAAAAACTTCAGTTTTTAGGGGGTACTAAAATGATCTATAAAATTTTGCTCTAGAACAAAACCTACTGTGCAAGGTTATTAGGTCAGAAATCTTTTCTTCACCTTCAAATGGTATGATTCAAAAAGAAATAAAACAAATGGACTTTTGGAGCTGACATTTCAAAAAGTTCTTTGTACCCTAACTTCTGTGAAAAACTTGGAATTCCATTTTTTTTTAAATTCCCCATCTTGACAATTCTACTTCATCACTCAACCATTCCTGGGCTCATTCTTAACATGGTAATTAAGGCTGTATGAAGATGAGTGAGAATGAAAAGTAAGAAGCAAACAAAACACATTTGAGCACTTTGTTATCTTCCCTGACTCAGTTAAGTACATGCTCATTACTAAGCACCCCTCGCTTCACTTTCTCCTTTCCCATGCTGGATTGGCTTTTTCCTTTCCCTTCCCCAGGCCTCTCTTGCAGATCCCTGCTCTTCCCATGCCTTTTCCATGCTCTCCCATTGGGTCTTCTCCACTGTGCATACAAAGACTCCAATTTCATCTGAGTCCCTGCTAGAAGAGCAGAGAGCTTGTGGAGCAGCAGCTGCAGCCTGGACCAGTCCCACATTCCGTCCTCCTTGGGAAAGGAGAGACAAGGAGAAATCCCGAAGCAGCTCTCAGCCCTGCAGGCAAGGTGACACAGCAAATTCCCACCTGCCAGGACACAGGGGAAGGGATCCCCACCCCAAAGAAGAAGCTTGTCACCCTTGCATTACAGCAGACATAGGAGGAAAGAATGAATGTCTTCATCTCTCACGGTCAGGATAATTACTCTGGTTTTTGGGGGGCTTTGTTTTAGAAGCATAATTTAAAAACAGCAAGAACTCCTTTAAAAGTTTCTAAAACCTCCATTGCCCTGGCAACGTCTGCTGAGAGCACTTGGAGAAGAGATTCACAGCAGAATTGCACTTCTGATAGCTGAGGTACTTGCCAAATCTGAAAAGCCACCTGAGTAATGAACTGTTGCTTTCTAATTGATGCCTTCTGCTTCTCTCACTTCTATTCATTTTGCTCCCTGTAGAAAACCAAGAACATTTTTATGCCCTTTTTTCACCTCATGTTCTTTTCTGAATAAAGGAAAACATTTTCAACATTTGAAAAGGTTTTTTGTTTGTTTGTGTTTTTTTTTTTTTTTAATGAAACTAAGGAGACAACTAAAGCTCAGGGACATTTGATATTGCAACACTCATTCTAATCTGATCCACCAATAAATACAGCAACCAAACAAAAAAAATCCAAACAGTACAGTTTTGACCTCTTCTACTTGTTTTTTCCCATCCTTAAATTGTAGAAAACAGGCCGTTCATACAGCATGCTTTGGAGAAATCAACTTCTCATATATTACCAATCAGATTCTCCATTCTCAAAGTTAATATCTGCATTAAAAACAAAGGAAAAGTTAAAGCTGGAAGAAGGAATTAATTATACAATCATTTGATGGTAGGCTTTCATGAAGGCAAGGGCAACTTTCAGCTATCCTTTTCAACATATTAGGCCCAATTCCATTTTCCAAATATGTTATCAGTATGATAATTCCACACTTTCCCATCTGTAGACAGTCCAGTCTTCATAAAGGTAGCATTATTACTACAAATACAGTGAGGGGAAACTATTTCAATTACCAGGAGACTATGCAGCTCCAAGTCTATTTATTTCAATTTATGCAACTGTCTTGATATATGTATGCATAGAACTTTTATAAAGAATGAATAAATTCACCTTGAAATTGTACCAATTGACTTTGGCTGGGCTGTGCAATGGAATCAGAATCACTTCTGAAATAAGCCCTGACAATGCTGATCAAAACCAAGTGGCTACTCATTTATTAAAGTGACAGCTCAGCAATGGTTTCAAGCAAGGGGCTGACGTGGCCTGGGGTGTCAGCCATGGCCCGGGGTGATGGCTGTGCCTAAAAGCTTTGGAGCCAGTTGTGCTCTCTGAAGCTGCCTCTGATGGAAATCTGACATTTCCTAAGGCTCCTGCACCTGCCTGGATGTCAAGCAGCTGGTGTGAATACTGTCACCCATTTCAGATTGTTATTCCACGAGTGACAAGCTTGCCCTGAGACTACATGCATGAAATTGATCCTTTTTCTCTTTGTTATGAGCAATCTGGTCAGGGAGAAAGCATCTTGGGTCAGACAAATGCACAAAATGCTCAACTCCCTAATTTCACAACGTCATTACCTTAACAACTGAAATGAATCATCACCAGAAATGCAATTTAAAATTTATATTTGAAAGTTTTAGCCTAAGAACTTAAGTTCTTAGAATTTATAAAATGATGGGTTTTGTGGTATTCTCCTTTGAATGTTCAAGTACAGGATTGCTATAGCAACCCACATCCTGCTTTAAAATCAATAGCAATTCAGGCAAGATAAGCTGTTAAACCAGTGTAACAGGTAGGAATGTGCTTCCTCAGTTCATCTTAGGTGATGCTACAATGGAAGTTTAAGTTAAAGGAGGAATCACAAACTTTCAACGTGATTTTGGAAAACAAGGTAGGGGGTGAGGGGGATGAGTATCAGTGGATTTGGATTTGAGGAAGGCCTTAGCTGAAAGCAGCAGAGCTGATGAGCAACTGAAAGAGACTCCAGATTGTGCTCTTTGAGCTTTTGCAAAGAACAGAATTGAGTTTAAGTGAATCTGTGCTTTCCTGAAAAGTCAGTTTTAGCTTTGCTCTTATGCATAAGAAATCCTATAACATGCAGCCACAGAGCTGCTCCTCCACTGAGTCCTTTTGAAAGGAAAACCCAAAGCAGAACTAGCACGACCTCATGAAAGGTTCACTGTGCTCTTCACTGTGAGCCAAAGGGGGTGTTGGCACTAATCTGTAATGTCCATTCAAAGCTATTGTTAAATGCTTACAGTTCTAAAATTAATGTAATTCAGTGAGAATATTTCTTCTGATAACAGCTATTAGAAAATGTATCTTGCGCTAATGAAAGAGTAATAAGGAATTTGTTTGTGGAGCATATACCACTTCATCTTTCTGAGTGTGCATGTCAGGCCTGATGCTGTCACCTGTAGTGCACTCAGAACTGTGTCAGGAACCCTTTGTGGTTCTAAGCTGGATATCTGGTGACTCCAGACATGAAGTTAACTGGCAGTTTTACAAAGAATCTTCTGTCTGGACATCTCAAAGACTGACACACTTCAAAACAAATCTCAAATAGTAGAGGAAAAAACTAGGAAATATGAGCAAGCTTTGTTTTGTTCTAATTCTTGAACTCTTTCTGTTTTTTATAAATATTTATAGTAAATTGTAAGTATTCATCAGTTTCAGAATAAACATTACAATAGGAAAACACATCTCTGTGTATGCCCCTCAAAAGGCGATGATAAGAAGTGCTTATTTCCCTGTAACAAGGAAGCACTGATTTCAGAAGTTTTAATGCATGTCTGTGCAGGAATGAATAGCAATTCCCAGACATTTGTAGGCATTTGCGCAAGTGTATCAAATAATGAGAAAAAATGAAGAACCTCTCAGAATATATGTTAATATTTTATATTCCTCAACCTATTGACACAGCAAGATAAAATTACAATATGTGCCTACCTTCCTCACAGCTATGAAGCTGAATAAACCATCAAGCATTCCAGTGTAACTATTGCAGAAGCTCTCTACTATCAAGAGAAATCCTTTACATTTAGGGAAAAGGTGAAAGAAAGTTGGATTGAAGTACTACATAAGAAAAGGGTAAAAACCTAAGAAAAACAAAGAAAGATCCACAACACAAATTGTGCAGATTGAATGAAACAGTATTTTTTTTTATCATTCGAACCTTTGGTTTTTTTTTTTATTACTGTTGCCATACCTTGCTATCTTGGAACTGAGTCCAGCAAAGAACCAGTTCTGCTTTTAAGATGTATTCGGTGGTGTGAAAATCCTTTAATGGATTTATGCAACTTTTAAAGGTGGTAGAGTCTTCCTTCCAAACTAGACTCCTGAATGTGAATATTTAAGTTGTCCTGTTTCAGATTATTGTGCATTATAATAGCTAAATCATTTTCTTAGACCATTAAATATTCTGTCTGGTTTGGAATTAACTCTTCCTTCAGTTTGCATCTTGGCATAGGAAGTTTCTATTGCCCTGACTTTATTCATCCCATCAATCCTAAATTTAACAGCAGCAGGGAAATATCACTGTGTTGTTTTTATTGGCAATAAATAATTTTACTTGAGCCTTTCTGGGAAGATGTCCAGGCATTGCATCTGTGTTAAGTTATAATATTTCCAGAGATAGTGGGAGAAAAAGTTCATTATCATTTTTGACCCTTGGTGAAAACAGTTTCTTCAGTGTTATTAGGTGCTCCTGTCTGGCAAAAGCAAAGCTTCTTATTTCAGCCTGTACTCGTTTAGAAAATTACTTGAACTCTCTTGGTGTTTTCACATTTACAGAGCTACACAGGGGAAAGAAATTTCATTTTAACAAAGACTGCAGAAATGCTGTGCAGGGATAAAAGACCGACCACAAAGCCTTCTTCCATAACCGCTAACAACTCCAAATTACATTCACCACTTCATGTGTGCAACAGTGTCCTCACCTTCCTCCCTCCAGGAGCAACATCTGGCACTGTGCACATCTGTACTTCAGATATTCCCACCCGGAGGGGACAGAAGGGGCAGCCTCATTCCAGAGCACCTCAATCCACACAGACTCACAAGTCACCCAGTGTTGTAGTAGCTATACAACATTCTAAAATGCCCATGACTGCTGTCTTTTTCTGGATGTGCAAACTTTCTTGACAATAATTTTTTTTTTTTTTTCAGTCGTTTAAGTTTTCTTTTTACCACGGAAAAAACCCTTGCTGATTTTCACTTGCAGTACATTTTCTTGTGATATATTTCCATGTGCATGTGATTCACGCTAATTATTTTTAAAACAGGGAAAAATGCTTTTTGATGTGAGGATGATGCCAAAATCCAACACTCTTTTAGGGAAAAGATTGCAGGCGAGTTGCTGACATTCAGACACCTCATGTCATTTTACTCCCTAGGGATACTAAAACTTCATTATTCTTTGAAAACCTAAGACTGTTTTGCTCTCTCCAAGTCATGGTGCTGGTTTTGCTCTCTCCAAGTCATGGTGCTGGTTTCAGGTTTCAACTGGTGTCAAGTTTGTCTTGAATTTTTTTAACAGTGCATAATGTCAACTTTTAAAACTTCCCAACCATGTCCTCTATTTAGTCTAATTGCCTTCTTGCAGCTATCAGGAATCAGCTGGCAGTTCTTGAAGTCACCCCTATTAGAAGAGGGAGCTCTGATCCCTGTCCTGCAGCTGACACACGAACGCGCTAAAGAAGCCCTTGACAACAACAGCGCTGCCATTTGTCACTTCCTGCCGCAGTTTTACAAATCACCATTTACATCACAACTGGAGCACCATGCTGCAAGGCAAAGAAAAGCTCTTTCATGCTCATTCCTTGTCCTGCCTGGTTCACAGATCACAGCACTTGATTGCACCTCATTCCACCTTGCATGACATGTACAGGCTCAGAAACCCATTGCTCCTTCTCAACCAATCCAATGTGATGCTTCCTTTCTCCCCTCACTGAAGTAACTCCTTACATTTTTCTTTACAACTCACAGCAACAAAGATATTCTTCCCATAATGTCTGGTTTTATTACTGTGGTTGCATGGGAAAATAACGACATCATGCTGAGCTTTAAAAACTGTGTCCCTGTCTGCAGTTAACTCATTCCATCTCAGAGATCACTGCATGTGTCTGTGCATATCAAGTAAGTACTTTACCTGAAAAGAGATTTTGCACAATCTGAAAATGCCCAGGAGGCAAATTGTTTTATTAAAGTTCATAGCCAAAATCAACTTTCCGGAGGAAGGGTTATCTGCCTTTTCTAAATTCCCTATTACAGCCTGACAGCTTGTGAAAAAGCCTGGCTAAACAATCCCTTCATGTATGTTTAGCAGCTGACAGTTTTCTTGAATGTGGGAGTTTTTGTTTGTCGGTGTTTTTTTTTTTTTTTCACATCGCTGTTTAGCAGAACTACAAATTGCAGCAGGGGTCAATTAGTGTAGCTGTAAATGTTTTTCTGGTAGCTTTTATCCTTTAAGGCACCAGGTAACACCTCGAATTGAAATGTAAGCAGTTCTCTAGCACTATGTTCTGACCTTTGAGCTACTCACTTTTTTTGTAAGGCAAAGGTTAGCTTTAATTCCTCCTGTTAAAGCACATGCCCACATGTGAGAGTCTTCTGCCTTTGGATGCTGGGCTCTGAGCCCCCAGCCCCAATCTCCTGCCCAACCTCAGGTTTCTGAGAGAGCCCTGTCCCCTGAGGCTCCCCAGGGACAGATGGGACAGGGGTGGTGGAACACCCTCTCCTTTCCTCCTCAAAAGCAAAGTTTTCTTCTTGCCTTAACACAGGCAGTGCCTCCAAATAGCACCAGTGGCACCCATCTGTGTGGAAGTGAATGAACTGAGAGCACTGGGATCACATTTGTCTCTGTAATTTAGAATTATTCAGAGAATACTGATAGGTTTAATTTTTTTCTTTGTAGACCTAAAGGTTTATATTTACTCATTCCTAGAGGTCTCTGCAACCCCTATGATCATGATGAATTTTATTGATTACACTAACACCAAAGCTTCACTAGGAACCTTCTTCCCTTGAATTAACATTCATAACTCAGTCTTGGTCTCTGCTATCTCTAGAAGATTAAATTGCGCCTTACTTGGTTAAATACAGTAGTATCCACTCAGAATGCATAAATCCTAAGGAACTAAACCCATGCTTTTGTCTTTTTACCCCCACAGAACCATATTTTGTTCTTCAGACTCCAAAATTCAGTGAAAAAGCAAGGTAGAGTGAGGCATAATTTCTTCATGACTGTTAATTTGAATGTAGTGCTTGAGTGTTTTTGATGTTTCACAACTAGACTCACTTATTCCCTCCTACCTGCTTCCTTCCACTTATTCCCCTTCCTACCTGCTTCACTTCATTCTCATCTGATCTACCAAGAAATACAGCAGAACTAATCCTGGCACAAATCCACCAGGACAGCCATGCACCATCAGCCAAAAAACAGCAAACCCCTTGCCTGAGCTAACTTGAGGACAGGAAACCCGTTTTAAATTATCCATTCTAGAGAAATTCTTACACATGAAACACTATTTCTCCAATGTCTACTGTTGCCTTCAGTTCTCTTCGTTAGTGCCTATGGCATTATTTGAATTACTTCCGTATAACAAGACTGAGATTGGCACACCAGACAATTCTGGCAGCGCTGCATTAATGGCTGGACTTGATGATCTGAGAGGTCTTTTCCAACCTCAATGAGTGGGATTCCATCATTCCCTAAAAAGCTGAAATTCTAATGTATTGTTCCAGGATTAAAATACTGCTTTAGTGGTATACTCTAAGAATTGTCTATGTAATCTTTATGAAATGGTTTGATTGTTCACTAACTACTCTTTTGATGCGTTCAAAATATTTCATCACGAATGTGGCAGCAAAAACTTATTTTCATTCCAAGCAAAGACAAACTGAAGCCTTTCAAAATTTCTGACAACAGCACTTTGTGCCTCTGAACAGCTAACAGCCAGTGAGCAGGGAAATCAGTTGGGCTGACAGTCCCAGCATCAAGGATTTCTTAGTAATTTTTTATAAAGCATGAAAATGTTCCAATAAGGGAGGCAGAAAGGTTTCCGCCCAGGAGAAGGCAAAAACTGAACAGGATTCTTCAGTGCAATCTGGATGATCCAAAAGCAACTGCTGCTACCCACTTGGACAATTTCTTTGATTTTTTTAACAACTGTTTCCACACCGGATTTTAATTTTTTGGTTCTAGAACTTTTTTTTACAAATAGAGTTTTTTATTAAAAAAATAGACTCACATTATCAAAACAGCATAATCAATTGTGTTAGTAATCTTTCATTTTTCATACAAATGGTAATAGATAAACATTTACCTAAGTAAAGACTAGCTTTGTGTGCAAATGACTACTACAATACAACATTTAGAAAAGCAAATCAACAGTAGTTTCACTGAGAACAGAAACATGTTTGATAAATAATTCATTTATACCTACTGTGCATAATAATCACTCTTCTTAAGCCAGTATTTCTTGGAAAAAAAATCATCAGTCAACAATTTGTCTGGAAACATGACATGGAACCTCTCTCACAATGGCAAAAAAATCTAAACATTCATAAATAAGGTATCTCAGCTTATTAAAAAAATTGAACTACTTCAAAATCTTGCAGGTTTTCTTGCAGGTTTTACTTGTTACAGAGCATCTAACTCCAGATTCAGACGTCAAAGCATGCTCTGATGAGCCTTCTGCCTCTGCATATTCTTCATGGCTGCAAACCTGTCCTGTCCTTGTACCCTGACACTCAGAGAAGTTCTCATTGTGCTCAGGACTGGCTGCACCACACAGCTGAGAACAGCACACAAGCAGTGCTTTGGTACCTGCACTGATTACAGCAGGTGATTTTCTGGGAAGTTCAGGAAATCATAACACCCAAGAGAAATATTTTCTAGTCTGGAGGACAACTGCTTGGGTTCACTAGCATCACTTTCATGTCTGAGATAATATTGGAGCCAAACACACAGCTTCCTTGTAAAACAACAAAAAAAATATCCTTCAGTGCTTGGATCCATGCAGTTTCAGATGTAAATTACTCAAGAAAGAAAACACTGCTTGTAAAAGCAAAGTTCTGATAATTAAACCCTCTTGTATCTATTACTAAGAGTACCAGATATATGAGTGTATTTCACCAAAGGCTCCTGTCTATTTCACACATATTTTGACTAAAGCAGCTGGTGGGCCACATGTCAAATATCATTCTTTTTCATACTGTTAATCACCAAGAGTCCTAACAGAAAGTCAGGTTTGCAAGATGAACTGAAACTGTGTGATTTTTTCTTCCGTAATTTACATCTAAGAGTTAAACACTCCCAGAAGAAAAAAAAAAAAAAAAAAAAAATCCATGCAGTTTGTACAACAGATGCATATGCATACATCTTCCAATATGCTCAGAGGTGCATCCCAGCCCAAGCTGAAATCAAGGCATCCTTCAGCTGGTTTTGAACCAACTCAGAGTTCAGCCAGAGCCAGAATGAGCTCCTCTGGGGACACACAAGGCTCAGCATTGCTAATGTGAGCAGGGCCTGGGACAGCCATCCCAGCACAGCAGTACAGGGCTCAAGGCGACCCCTGACAAAGAGAGAAATGACAAGGAGGACTCCACTGATATCAGAAGGCTAATTAATTACTTTATCATACTATATTATTCTATACTGTATTACATCTAAACTGAATCTGTGCAAGCACTCAACTCACTGAACAGAATCTTGTGCCTGTCCTGTCTGCTGACCAACAGTCTTGGCCCTGACCGGCCAAGGAAACCAAACACCATCACTCTGTGTAAACAATCTCCATATTGCATTCTACTTTGGTGCAAACACGGGCACAGCAAATGAGAGAAGAATTGTCTCTTCTTTCCCTGAGGCTTCTTGCTGCAATTCCCAGAAAATATCCTTGGGAAGTTGCGCCTTGTTCTTCTGTGTGAAGAGGAAAGCAGCCACTCAGCAGGGCTGGGGGCCCCGTGACTGGCACAGGGACAGTGGCACTGCTCTGGGCACACACAGAGAAACCTGACTGCTCATAAAACATGGACTTGGGGGATGCTACAAAGCATAAAACCTTCTTGAAGGCCATGGGCTGGAGCCCTTGCTCTCAGCATTTTACTGACATGCAAGGACAGGTAAAAGGTTGTGTCACCAACACGAGTTATGTCATTTATGTGCTGTTTGTGTTGCAGTAACATCTTATGCTGAATTGCTGTAATTAACTTATCCCAAAGGCTTTTGTCTTTGGGAGACAAAAGAGACCCATTCTGTTGAAAGCTTTTCAACCTCTGTGGCAAATGTAAGAAATTTCTTTATCCTCCATGTAAGCACTCGGAAAACGGGAGGACCACAGGATAAAGTGTGAACAGAAGCTCATATTAAAGCTAGGTGAGATAGGCTGTTCTCTCCAGCACACTCAGGAACTAACAGAGAAATCACATTTTCAAAGAGGGCAAAACCATTTGGATATAATCAATTTAAAATGTATTATGACATTGCCCTAGTCTCGAAGCAGGATACAGCAATAAATAAGAAAGTCAGTGAAGAGGAATTGGAGAGACCCCTATAAGGATCTGAGGAAAATGGAGATAACTCCCTCAGAGCTTCTTACCAGATGTTGCAATTTCACTGTTACGCTGCACAAAGCAGATTTGTATTTCTATAACCTGGGAAAGATTAATCTGCTGCAAGCAACAAATTACAATCTGAATAATAAATTCCAGGTTTCACCAACATAATCTCTAACCTCAATAAGAAAAAAGACACCCATAGTAAATCATTCAGCAGTCCCTTTAAAGGACAGAAAAATATCAAATAGGGAGATATGGCAAATTAAGAACAGGTTTTTAAATTGAATCCTAGCTATATTTTGATTCTAGCAGAGGATATGTAGCATTTATTAAACAGACTGATAATTTAGTTATATCATGCTGGAAGATCTTGGCTAGGTGTCATATGATTCTGTCTTTTAAGCAGCTGTTGCTTTGATCCAAAAAAGTGAATCAAAGGATATTTACATTTTGGGAGGGACTAGAGATCTCCTCGGTTAAATTTCTTTTAATTTTTCAAAAACTGATAAAATGTCAGAAATTATTACAGCTATATACTTTTAACAACCACAGAATCTGAATGATGCCAAATTTCATAAAGCTTTCAGTCTCTGCCCTGACCACAAATTAACTGCTTAAAACTGAGCACAGATCTAACTTCAGTGCACTAGAATTAACTGAGATGAGGTAAGGTCTTGGCTGTCCAACCCATAATTAATTAATCATTGTACACAATTGTCTAACTTTGTATAGAATATATGTTGCATGACCAGGTAACAATCTATTTAAGCATATCAGAAGAGGCAAGGATTAATTCAGAAAGATTTCAGAGATCCCACTTAGTCCTTAGAATTCTACTATCTTACAAGCGAAAATTAATTTACATACATCCTAATTGTTAAATTATTGAAAACATGCCACATGAAGAAAAACAGGGAAGTTGAGTATCTGCATGAAATCATAAACAGAATTGAAAATACATAAGATGAAATACTGTTTATATGCTTGTACACAGGCCAGATTAGCTGCAGCTACAAACAAGAAAAACTTTTGAAAAAACTTGTGTGCACCGCTAGGACACAACCTGTCAAACCCATGGCTACAGAAGATTCATGAGATAGAAGTGACAAGCTGACTAAAAAGATTCAGAAAAGCAAGGAGGGTAAAGTCACACATATTCTGGCAGTTTTGCCAAAATCAGAGAAACAAATTTTTCACAGGTACTCTAAAAATGCAATTTGTAACTCAAACTGATTGGTATTGGTGAGATAGTTTACATCTAGATGCGATTTAAGTTGACAAAGAAAAAGAAATGTTTGTTATTTTAATTGAATAACAAACAATTCAATTAAATTGGTTCAGTTAATTTAACTGAACCAATGCTGTTTGGTCATACTCTAACATTACTTGTTTCATGCATTCTTTGGTCATTGTGGTTTGAGCTAAAATTGACCTTGGTGTCTGCTCATATACTTAGAATTATTTTTACACAACACAGGCAATCAGGGGTGCTCCTATTACACAGGATTCCCAGCAAAATTAGGAACCATTTTTAATTATGGGTTGGTTCATGCGCTACTTGTAGCTGATTCAATTCACCAACATAAAGAAATCAATGCAGGATTGAAAGAAGCAAAATAATTTCAGCACAATGAAATCTCCGAAATAGGATCAGCAAGAAAACTGTAGCATGCAAGGGGCAACGTGAACTGAGGATAACAAAAGAGGTACTTCAGCAAGTGCCTCTCTTCTGGGTACATGCAGGAGAAGCCAAGAGCAAAGGAGGAGCCTGTGCTGTGTCCTGATGCCTGCAGAGGTGAGAGCTTCCCACCTGCTCTCCCCATCCACACCTCTCCTCACAGAACCCTCTCCCACCTTGCTGTACACAGCCACACTTCCACAATATCAGTGGAATATAAACCTAAAAGAATTTCTGTACACTGCCTTAGCACTTCAAGACATGACAAAGGAGGAATATAAAACCCTTGTGCAGGATAGGGGGGTTTTGAGTAATTTCTACAGAGTTTTGTGTGGTTAAGAGAGAAAGAGGATATTTTGCAAAGTATCAATAAAAAGATAAGAGAGGATGAAAGCATTGCCTGACAAAAACCAGCAAGATATTTATGAGGATAATTCTGATGTGGAACAATTTTTTTGTTGTTGATATATCCACAAAGAACTTTGTAGAGAAAAGACAAACTGTACCATATGCTGAGCCTTGCAAGGGATTTAAGGTTCAGTCACTACTACACTTCCCAGGAGATGGGTATATTGACAAAAATCTCAGACCCAACATGCACAGAAAGACACACTTAATAAAGAAAATGAATGTCA
This sequence comes from Nesospiza acunhae, assembly GCA_013398715.1. NCBI lineage: Eukaryota > Metazoa > Chordata > Aves > Passeriformes > Thraupidae > Nesospiza > Nesospiza acunhae. Next base: position 274,101 of record VZSU01001764.1, read on the forward strand.
TTATTTAATCTTTCAGTGGCCTGAGCAATGACTTTGACTCTCATGCTTTCTGAAGAGATGGAGCCTGCACAGCTCCTGCTGCTCAAATGCCCTGGGTAAACCCTTGCTGGACTCCAGTGCCATTGCAGAAGCACTACTTAGCTGATGTTACTAAGATGATTACTTTCTCTTGACATCACAGAGAGAAAACGATAGAGGAGATGCATTTTAAATCAACTATTTCCTGAAGATAAAGCAGTGATCTGACCCTGTTAGAAATTTCAGTTGAACCCTAAGTTCTTTAGCTATGCATGTACAAACACACAAAACCCTCAGCACAGTTCCAAAACCTGCCTTACAGGTTTGTTTGGGCTTTTTATTTGTTTTTAATACCTGCATTTCCACTATACTCACCAGTTTATTGATTTATTGTACTAAGGAATTTTGTAATGAAAATTATGTACAAATCCAATTATAAGTTGTTGAAATCACAATTACAAGACCAGATAATAGAATCATTTCTACAGTGTCTTGGGGATTTTTTTTTATTCCAAAACAACACAAGTACCTAGAAATAATCTGACTTTTTAGATTCTTTGAACATGGATTAAAAATTAGAATTACTATCATAATTACTATCATATAATCATTAATATCACACACAAAAGTTCAAAGTCTGTCATGCATTTACTGAGTTTTTGACTGCAGAGTTACTGTATTCAGGCACTGGGCAAAAATTCCTGAGGACTCCTGAGATCTGCACAGCATTTTCCTGAACAATGATAACTGGAGGAGAGCAGAACATACCTCTGAAGGAATATTTCCAGGCCTCTGGAACATTACTACAGATGATCTAACTTCAGGAATGGATAGTAGGCACAAAGGTAGAATACATGGACTGTTTTAACTGCCTTGGATTCTAAAGTGTTGTACAAAGACATAAAATCCTTCAATTTACATATGTGTGTGAACTCACCCATATATGTCATACCTAGGTTATACATATGTTAATGTTTGAGCAGATTTTTTTTTTCAGATTAATTTTTTTTCATTCCTTTCTAAATATTTCACAATGCTCATCAAGAAAATAGTTCTCAGCAATAATTGTATTAGAACCAAATGGAACTGACACAAAACAAATCATCGGCTCCATTTGCTGCATTTAGCAGTCACATTTTCACTTATTAACTGGAAAACTATTTCCCTTTTCTTTCTTTCACTATGAGCAAGGATTTCAATACATTGTATTTGCGGAAGGGCATTATGTTCTTTAAATAAAGCATGTCACTCAAATAATCACTAAGCATTCGTGTGTAAGGCCACTGTAGATCATGCTTCAACTGCGAGAATCACAATTGTTTTTATATACATCTTTCACTGAACTTTAGAAAAAATCTGTTTGTGAATAAAACTGCCACTTCCAGGGTAATTGCAAGAAATTACTTATTTCACAACGTGGAATGCTTGAAAGGTTTTCAGTCAGCATCACACTCAATGTAAGGTATTACATTCATCGTAAAGCTATCTGGTAGAGCCATCAGAAGGTGACCCAGTATTTAGATAAGCATTGATACAGAGTGGGATGTCAGAAATTCTTTAAAAATCACTTATTTATAATTTTTGGCTCCAAATAATCATTAATGTTTAATTCAGTATAGTGGATATCAAAATATAAGCCTGTGTCATATTAATTTGGATTGAACAGTGGGATTTTTAATCTTTAAATAACAACAATCACCGCATATACTGTTTCAGAAACAAAACACAGGAAAGAAAAGGATAAGCCCTGCAATAAAATCCCTCTCTTCTTTCTCTCTCCTCTCATCTTCTAATCCTTCTAAGAAAAACCCAAAGCAAAAAGCCAGATACATCAAATTAGGAATTCACACAGACAGCATGGGAGTATCTAGATTCCACACAAAACCTCACCAAAAGAGCCAATTTTGGGTGCAAAATGACAGTTAACAACCTTTAAAAGAAAGAGCAGAAGCATAGCAAGTGTCATAACTTTGAAAGCAGTAGCTACATTTTCCTTCCCAATTCCAACACCTGGCTTGTGGAGTGCCAGTAGCCATGGCAACCCTCTCCATGCCCAGGCTCTGCAGCCCCGCTACCAAAACTATCCCCATGATTTTCCTCCAAATCTCCTTCTGTCTATCCCCTAAGCACATCAGGGGGCTTTGTCTTCTTTTTAAACTTGAATTCCTTCCGTCCCTCCCCACTAATTTGAGATTGAAGCCCCATTCATTGCTGAGCATAGCTAAGGCAACCTAAGGCAACAATGCAGTTGGATACCACTGGATGCAGCCATGTATCAAAAGTACACTCAGACCCAAATATTTCAACCTCAAAATAGCTATAGCACCCTTCAGAAATATTGCAAAAGATCAACAGAAACTGTTGTTGAAAGAGAACACAGAGTGGCAGCTATCATTCTGGAGGACAGAACACCTGGATTTTTATTTATTAAATACCCTTGTACTCCTTTCTCCTTTTCACAGACACACCTTTGAACATGTTGGGCCACTCTCACTGTAACACACAGGCAAGGACACATTTCAGACCCCAGATAAGCATTTTGTGGTCTGATGTGTCAAACATGTGGTATACAGTGCATAACTATGGTCCCATTCCTTCCTTCATCCACCCTGAATTTATCTTCAGTATCAGAAAACACAAGATTTGAATGGATCTTAATTTAAAATCTGATATTTTCAGTAGTTACAGAGTTCCTACAGGGTATAAAATAGCATCTCAGTATCAACAACTGATTTTATTGTCCTGCTAGTGTTTCCACACAAAAGGACTAGTAGAAACTCTTTTTGTCCCTAAAAAGTAACCACAAGAATAAAAAGAAAGTTGAAATTTGTGTTTCCACCAAATAAAGGGCAAACACACAAGCTCAGGAAGCCAGCTCTTTTGAGTGACTAGGATGATGTAATAAGTGCTACAACTTCACAGAAAAATTAAGCCAATAAAGCAGACTCAGTCTGATAGAAAACTTGTTTCTTAAAAAAAAAAGGGAAATTCTAATTAATGGTAGTGCTCAAAGAATTATTAAAATATGGAGAGTTTATTTTAAAAATTTGAAAACAATCACCCAGAGTAGTGCTTGTTGGCAAACAGTAATAAAATGTTTGTGACATAAATAAGAGTGACAGGATAATGTCTCACAAATATGCTAAAAGAGGTGCAAACAACTGAAAGATCATTGAAAGCTTTTGACCAATATGAAACTTGAGATCCATTAACAAGACAGCTGAAGGATTCCTAAATATAATCCTGTTCTACACTTCATCCCCTGAACATTGTATGAGCATAACCGAGGTAACATGAAGTATTGCAAGCAGTTTAACCTGGCAGAAATTTTACTGATTCAAAAGATGCCCCTTTCATGCTTAGCAACTTTACTTCACCTCCTACCTTTGCCCTCTCCCTTGTGCAAGTCTTCAAGCCATTCTGAAATGAACCACACAGGGAATCGATGGGGTTCAAACCAAACTGGGGTGCAGGGAGTAATTCCAGTTTAAGCCATAGCAACATCTGGTCTGGTTCATTTCACAGTCTGCTCAAATGGATGGAAGGGAAAGAAAAGCTTCCTCCAGAAGCAGGATTATATTACCTTTAAGTGCTCATGGAACTGTAACATATACTTAACATTTCAAATAGTTTGAATAGGTGTCTTCTGCAAATTATAATAAACCCTAAAAATGTCACCTAGTATAACTATCATCATGTCTGCTGTAGGTACAACACTTACGTTGGTAAAACAGTTGATTCTTGAGATAGAGGTTCTGCTAGTTCCTAAATAAAAAGATATCAGTCCAATAATGTTAACACATTTCCACTGAAAATACACTACTTCATTGTGCCAATTTCCTCATAGAGAAGCTTTACTACAATAAAATTTTATTTACATTCCTATCAGGCAGAATTTCTAACACGAGGTGAATTTCTACTGTAAATCAAGGCTAAACCTCTGGCTTGTCTTGGTCTGCATTTTCAGGGGTACCCTGTACATGTGCAATGTAGGGAGGGAGGGATCAATACTGGCTCTCTGCAGTATATTTGAGACGTGCAATTAGGAAGATCATGCTAAGCAGGAATTTTACTAGGGAATTCTGCATGCAATAGCTATAGGATCTTTAATTTACATTTGCAAAGGAAATGTAAATTCCAGAAGACAACAAAATAATGAATGCCCTGTTCCACAAGGGAGCTCTGTAAACACTGTGTAGTAGAAAATGTTTCTCCTATGGATCTTGTTTAAATGAAGAATGAGAGAAAAAACAGACAGACTAGTTTAAATAAAGTCATTTGGTCAATATCACATGAAAGGACAGTTGCGAGACCACAAATTACTTTTGACATTATTAGACTCCTTATAAACAAATATACATGCCTGTGGATTTGGTATCTTCTATTTGAATGTTTGAATTTATAAAGTGTATTTTAACCACTATAATTTCAACTCTTTGTTAAAGAATTAGAGCTTCCACAGGATACTCAAAAGCAAAATTCAAACACACGTATGAGAAAAAGAGAAAATGGGGATACAGAGCTGACACACACAGCGCAGATGCATCTGTGAGCTGCTGCCTGCAGTGGGAGACTATTGCAGAGAGCAGTGAGAATTTTGGGGTGTCACCTGAGCAAACAGAGCAGTGTGGGGCTGGTGCAGGTACCTGCCCTGGTCAGAATGCAGTGGCTGGGGAGCAGCTCAGCACAGAGGACATAAAACCAAGTGAGCAGGTCACTGGATCAAGTCAACAAACCTGTTCCCTTCTTCAAGAAGGAGAGAAGTCTCTATGTTTGAAGAGGTCACCTCTGAGCCTTCTGTGACCTTTTCCTTTCATAGCTTTGGAGCATTACAAATCATAATTTTTTAATCATTATATATTTTATATGTAAAGCAGGTGGCTGTGGTAGAAAAATCAGTATAAACACTCTAACAGAGGTGAAGATGGAGAGAGATGATATAAAAAGCAAAGGCATAGGCTGGCCTGAACAGAGCTGTTTGCCTCCTGCTTTATTCCATCTCTTATGGCAATTTTCACCACTCTAGACAGCTGGCCTGTAAAAAGCCTAAAAGTGGCTACTTCAGTCAGTAAATTGTTAAAATCTCTTATTTTGATGCAATGCCTGCTGACAAGATATGGGAAGCTACTTTTTAGAATTGGAGCAAGCAAACGTTTCAGTTGCTTTGACATTCCCTACCTTTTTCATTCCCTTGTTTTCTGTCAGTGTTATTAGGCAATCAAGATTAAAGAGTTATTTTACACTGATAAAAAAAAAAAAATCATTCAAATTAGATTTTGTGCATACTAAAAGCCAAAGCTGCTGCTGAATCAAAACCAAAAGAATTTCAAACTACTGTATTTTGTCTCTGTGAAACAAAACAATTTAAGACGTTATCAGCCAAAGCTGTTAATCAAATTAACTGGAAACAACAAAGGTGAATAAAAAATAGAAAAGAATATTAGATATTTTACACTTAAAGCACTGAATAATAATAAGCTTCCACCTGTTAACATATTAATAATGCTGTTAAGAATATGATGTGCTTGACACGGTGCCACAGATTTCATAAGCCTATGCAATTTCTTATCTGTCAAGAAGCACTTTTTAGCTACTGCAAGAAATGTAAGAAGGGAGAAGGGGAAGCAGATAGATGAAAAAAATATACTGCATTAAGGCTGGAATGAGATTGTGAAAATCCAGTCACTTGACTCCTTTACCATCAGGCTACATATATTGGAAAATACATAAAAGCCCAACATTGCATCAGGAAATGGATTGTACTGAGTGACCTCAGAGAACTTTTCCATCTGTGCCATTATTAATATGATGCAGACAGGGTAAAACAGAGCTGGCAAAGCATTATATGTTCTCAGAGATGATGGATATGAAGGGAGAAGATAATGCTGATAGAAACAATTACTTGGTATAACAGGCAGGGGATTTTGTAAAAGTGCTATGATGTAATGAGGAAGATAAGTTGATATTCCTAAAAGTCAAATTATTAGATTTGTAGAGCTGAAAAAGTAACATGATGGAAGGTTTTCAAGCCAAGCAAATAAATCAGAACAAATAATTTACCTGATGCTTTGCTCAGAAGAGGTTCTCTAAACTAGGGATACTTTCTCCACATATGTTGCTTTAAATTCCATACTTCCATGATCTTCCATGAGACCTGGACTATATGAATTGGTTGAAATATTTTACTCTACTGGATATGTGAAAATCACATTAGTTTTTGAGTTACTTGTGCTGGACAAAATTCATTTATTATTTTATTATGGCTCATGAGTCAAGTGATATTTGCAGAAAAGTGAACTTCAAGTCCTCAAAACAACCATCAGAGCAAAGTTTATGCAGAATTTAAAAAGTAACATATTTACTGTAGTGGGTCCCTAGAGGACAAGCTTGATTGCTTATTCAGCAAGCCTATTCAACAACATGTAGTATTAAAAAAAAAACATGCAGAACTTTGTACCCAAGCGTAGTAAAAGGTGACCTGCACTACAGCAGTAGTGCCCAGAGGGAAACTTAAAAGAGGAATGGATGTTTAATACATGCTGTTGATCAAAATTTTTAGTCTAATTAGAAGATGTGTCAGAGGACAAGACTTGTTTTTTTGATAGAAAGTAATTTAGGGCCACTTATGATCCAATACAGAGATACTGCGTGCTATGGAGTGTTGCTGTAACTATTGCACAAAGATGTGCATGCTGTGCAGCCGCTCTGTGGGCACTGTAGGACAGCAAGTGGAGAAAAATGTAATCATATTCAGCATAACTCCATCTTTAGGAAACTGCAGGTCAAGCAAGGTCAACCAAGTGACACCATTGACAGCCTTCGGTCCCGTTCTGTGCCTCTGTCAGGGAAATGCTGTGTTGCTCCTCACACAGTGAGCAAGTCCTACCCCCCTCGATCATTTTTCTGACACTGTGGCCTCAATCATTTGCCCTGTCAACTGTTTAAGCCACCTCAGCTGGGAGCCTCGGTGAGAAGAGCCAGAAGTTCACCTCTGCCATCAGCATTGTGAGCAAGGTCAGCCCAGGGAGAAAGCAAATTACTGAAGAACTTTTATTTTCAATGCCTTCGTCCTACCATTGGTCTGCACGGTCAGCCCCTGGGGGTTCTAAGAAGAAATAGGCAAAATACAGACTACCTTAAAAAAAAAGTTATCCTTTGCTGAAGTGCTAGTTTTACTTGCCACAGCTCTACATTATTCCAGACTGCAGACACATTTCCCCTCTCAGCCTGTATTTTATGTGAGTGCTCTTGCCATTTCAGTGTGAGGTTCAGATACGAGGGAAGCTGCTCCCTGTGCAGGCTGAGAGCACATCCCACCCTGCAGGAACAGCGGGCTCTGGGCTGCAGGACCTGGCCCACCCTGCAGTGACTGCCATGGTCACTGGGACACTGTGTGTCACAGACACACACAGTGATTGCCAGGCACCGCGTGTCACAGAGTGACCACCAGGGACTGTGTGTCACACCCAGACTGACTGACACCGTGTGTCACACACAGAGTGACCACCAGGCACTGAGTGTCACACACAGAGTGACTGACACCGTGTGTCACACCCAGATTGACTGACACCGTGTGTCACACACAGAGTGACTGCCAGGCACTGTCACATACGCAGTGACCGCCAGGCACTGCCGTGTCACAGTGTGACCACCATGCACTAAATGTCACACACAGAGTGACTGACACTGAGTGTCACACACAGAGTGACTGCCATGGGCTGTGTGTCACACGCACAGAGTGACCACCATGCACTGAGTGTCACTGTGTGTCACAGACTGACTGCCACGCACTGTCACACACGCAGTGACCACCAGGCACTGAGTGTCACACACAGAGTAACTGCCAGGCACTGTATGTCACACACATACACAGTGACCACCAGGCACTGAGTGTCACACACACAGTGACCACCAGGCGCTGTGTGTCACACACATGGTGACCACCAGGCACTGAGTGTCACACCCAGATTGACTGACACTGTGTGTCACACACAAAGTGACTGCCATGGGCTGTGTGTCACACACAGAGTAACTGCCACGCACTGAGTGTCACACGCACAGAGTGACCACCATACACTGAGTGTCACTGTGTGTCACAGACTGACTGCCACTCACTGTCACACATGCAGTGACCACAAGGCACTGTGTGTCACACACAGAGTGACTGCCATGCACTGAGTGTCACAGAGTGACCACCAGGCACTGTGTGTCACACACAGAGTGACTGCCATGCACTGAGTGTCACATGCAGAGTGACTGCCATGCACTGTCACTGTCTGTCACAGACTGACTGCCACGCACTGTCACACACACAGTGACCACCAGGCACTGAGTGTCACACACACAGTGACCGCCGCGTGCTGTTTGTCACGCACGCGGTGACCACCACGCGCTGTGTGTCACACACGCGGTGACTGTCACTGAGCCTCGGCTGTGCCAGCAAAGCCACACTGGCAGAGTGCAGGAGGCTGCTCCCAATCTCCAGCTTTCAGCACAGTCCTGCTGTTATGGCTTCAGACAAAGCCAAACTCCTCTGGTAACTGAATATTCACCACCCACTGAATGACTGTGCACACCACTGTCCATGTACAGAGCAAAGATGTTGGACAGTAGTGAGGTTCTCCCAAGGTGACGGCAAACCAGCACTTTATTAAAATGAAAGGGAGGCTTTGGTTAATTTTAGTATTGATGCTAATTATTAATTTCTAATAGCTGCAAAATATGCTATGGCTAACACAGACAGCTTTGAAATACCAGTATTTTAAACATTAGCTGTAACAGATTCAAATTAATTTTCCAATAATTGTTCTAGGTTTGCAAAGATTAATTCTGCAACAAACTTGTTTTGGTAATGTCTTGATTCTTCTGCTTTTGTTGACAGAAGTATTTTAACCGGCATGAATGTTCATAGAAATTTAACACCAAAAGATATTATGAGAAAAAAACTGGTGTTCAATTAATTTTACATTCATAATGAAAATTGTTGACAGCAGAAGTCTTTTGAGCATTCTTTCACCCTGGAATCAGAAGCAGTAACACCTAACCAATAATGTAGCTAAAACTACAGCCTTGACCGTGTCTATGCAAATGAAATGTTTGCATAAACAATTTGCCATTAATACATGACTTTAAAAACACATTCTAAGACAACAAAATTAAATGTTTCTGAATAACTGGTGTGTTTTAGCAAAACAATGATCTACATGTAGACATCGTACAGCACTGCAAAAGGATTAAAAGCATGGGATATGTTCAGGTTGTTGCAAATGATTGCTTCTCCAGAGTCACAGAACACTGAAATAAACTTCTTATTATTATTATTATTTATTTTTTGCAAAAATAAGGGAAATCATGAAGCAATGTGCCAGATTTTTCAGAGAAAAAAAAAAAATCTTTCGTTTAGATGTTTCTTATTAATCCTTAAGCATCAAGTTTCAGTAACAGCTATTGCTGCTGCCTTCCATAAAACCAGAGCACTTCTGTGCTGAGCTTCTGTCCAAATGGAAATGCATTTTGGTACATATCAAAGGAAGTGCAGATGCATCTCTAACTATTTCAGCACAGAAGGGAATTTTTTAATGCAGTGATAATCAGCTTAGACACGAGTTAAGGGATACTTAAAGTGTACTGAATAACAAAGCTCATTAAGCCTGCACCTCATAGCCATGGTTATCCATCAAAGATTATCCCAAATTTTCTTTCAATTGCTGAAAGAACAAATGTTTGAATTCACAAGAAATGGGCCCCTAAAGTCTTAAATAGCTATTAAAATACAGTTTTTTAGCCCTTACCCACTTTCACTAACATTTCATTTTATTCCTTTCACTCATTCCTTAAGCAGTAGGTTCCTATTAAGAACCATGGAGTGCATTGTACGCCCTGTAACAATTACAGAGACTCACAGAATAGTTTGGGCTGACGTGAACCTTAAGCTCTAATTCCAAACCCCCACCACAGGCAGGGACACTTTCCACTATCCCAGATTGTTCCAAGCCCCATCCAAGCTGGCCTTGGACACTTCCAGGGATGGGGCAGCCACAGCTTCTCTGTGGCACTTCTCTCTGGCACCCTGTGCCAGAGCCTCCCCACCCTCACAGGGAACAAATTCTTACTAAGGTGCCATCTCACACTGCCCGCCATGAGCGTGAAGCCATTCCGCTCTTGTCGCTCTTATCCAAAGTCCCTCTCCAGCTCTCTTGGAGCCCCTTTAAGCACTGGAAAGGGCTGTGAGGTCTCCCAAGAGCCTTAACTTTATCCAGGCTGAACAGCCCCAGCTCTCTCAGCCTGGCTCCGGAGCAAAAAGTGCTCCAGCCCATAAACATCTCCCTGGCCCTCCTGCAGACTCTCTGCCAGAGAGAGTCCCAGAGTTGGACACTGTTCTCCAGAACCCTGAACATCCAGATCCTGACCAGAAGTATCTAAATGTCTTTGGAGGAAAGAACTTGGAGAAAACCTTTCTTCAATAATTAAACTAGTCTTACACACTTCAGCGCTTTCCAAAAGCAAAGAGGGGCAGAATCAATACCCCTCCTGACAGGAAGCCTGGGACAGACCATGTCCATAAGGCCTTTCCAATCCTCATATACAAAAACTTCCATAGAAATTTCTGTTGTTTGGATGTGACACTTGCAGTTCAGACAGGTGAAAGCTTCCTTAGCAAGGGATATGCTTTGTGCCACTAGGTATCAAATTTGCCTAGCCTCAATAAAGCTGCAGAATCCCATAGGGTGCAGCTGTAATGATTTCCAGTGTGAAGACCACACTGCCCTAAGGTTCCTTTACATTTCCACTGCCTTGCCACATACCTTGTCAAATTTTGTTAGGTCTTTGAAATTTCAACCAATAGCCACCGGAGCAGGCAGAGCAGGGAAGGCAGGAAATCTTCTGACACTTTTAAACAGTGTTTGAGGCACATTTGTCAGCTGTGTTTCCTTTGTCCTCTGTGTGCTCAGAGGGCTGGGCAGCAGCTTTAGTGCAGGACCTGAGGTGTTACCCTTTTACTCTGCCGGTCACAAATTCTCCTGGCATATTCATTGTCCATCCAAAGCCTGAATCAATACATCCTTGGATAAGAACAAAGTCAGGTTGCACAAATATGTGCTGCATATAGTAGTTTTCTAAGGTTTTGGCCCCAGATATACCATGCTAATGATTTCACAGTTTCTGTAGAGCCTCTCAAAAGTGCCTGCATTTTCAGATTCAGTACATGCCACATGCTTTTAGCTGGACACTTAGAAGTTATTAGATTGTCTACATAATTGATAAGAAGCAATGATTTGATATTGCTTGTCCTTAAAAAGCAGTCTTTAATGAAACACAACCATAAAACTGTAAGTGAAAAGTCTAAAATGTTATTTATACTAAAGTTTGCTGTGATCTCCCAAGTTTGTAATAGTTTTATGAAGTGCATGCTATGATAACTGTTCTTGACATCCTGTTTTGTTTTTTAAAAGAAAAAATTGTATTAAGCAATTTTTCTCACCATCTCAGTTTAATTTAAAACTGTTTTTATTTTTACTGAAATGAAATCTTTGCATATGTAACAAACTTTTTCTCCCAGGTTTTAAACATGAAACTATCTTGAAATTTACTGTTTTCTGAAAAAAACAGAAATGAAGATTTTTGAGCTGATTAGTTTTCTTCATCCCTCCTGTAGCATTTTAAAATGCAGTAACAAGTCAACCACTCAGCACAGTATCTCTGCCAGAATTTATGACCACAAAGCTGCACAACACAGGAGATTACTTCAGTCTAATCCAATAATTAAAGCATGATCTCTGTTATTTAAAATGCTAGACACACAGTATTTCTTACACACACGGTACTGGCATTTAAAGAGGAGCTTCACAGCTGCACACAGATTTTATATGCCCTCTACTCCTTTTTCATGCAGTATTTTTGCACTTCTGGGTTTGACCAGGATGAGCTGTGTGAGGGCTCCAGTTGTGGGTTTCTCTGGCTCTGGATTGAAGGCACTTGAGACAGTAGTTCCTGTTCAGACTCAGGTGTTTATTATTTCTTATCAGTAAAACAGTCTCACTACTGTGAGTTGGGCAGCTTTTCATTAGAAGGCACAGAATGGCCAACAATCTCTTGTTACTAGGTCTTTTAAGACTAAACTGTCCAATTAAGAACTGACACCTGGATTATTTTCCTTTTTAACCCAATGACTGATCCCAAAGAGCCCCCAGTGTGGACTTTTCTGCCCAATTAAAAAATGCCACCCAAACCCTTGAAGAAGAAGGAAGGAGAAGCATGAAGAAACCCTGGAGGACACCCTGTGCCCTCCATCTTGCTTCCACCCACAACATACTAAAAATCCCCAACCCTCAATTTCTCACCAAGTGACACACCTACACTACTCTCTGTAATCTATTTCACACTTTTGTGGATTCCAGTCTATCTTGAAGTCTGGGAAACTTTCTCCATTAATAGGGTCAAAGTCAGAGCTCCCCTGGGGGTCAGGGCACTCCAGAGCAGACACAGAAATATTTCCTGTGCCCTGGGTTTCCACAGAGCTGGTCCTCCACAGGATGGTCCTGTGTCCTGGGCAGGCTCAGTTTCCCAGCTGAGGTCAGGCAGAATCTGGCCAATGAAAGGGAAACAACCACACTTTGCTCCCCTAACCTGCAATTAGCAGCTCACTGAGACATTTGAATAGCCACGCTAAGAGCAGTGATCCCATCGCGTTTTCCCAGACCTGACACTTTCAGGCAGACTCTATTGACATGTTTGGCTCTGTGACCTTTCATGATCTGATTTTGAAGGCAAATTTCACCACCCTCAAGAGAATTGCATTCTGGAAGTTGCCAACTGTAGCTGAAAACTTCTGTCAGTGTGACTGCGCTAGAAACCACAAAGCGAAATATAATACCAGCTGGGTTCGAACACTTTAGAGAATGTTCCAATCTAGCATTTAATTCCTTTGCCCAAACAGGATACCCACAGTATGTCTAACAGCTTGGACTCAGTTTTCTTGGCCTGAAATAGTTTTGCATCCTGGCAGGATACTTAATTCCCCCTGCAAATCTCTGTCTTTCACTTAATGTTTCCAGAACACATAATTTTTCACACCGCATTTTGCTCATTATTTAGGGGATCCTACATTTCTGTCAGGGAGAGCAAAATAATTTGAAATAGTATTGCATTAAAATGTGCCTGTGATTTTTAAAATCCACATAAAGTTGCTTTTGGGAGAATTTCAGACTTCAGTTTCTACTAAGCTTTTGATTCATTGTGAAATCTACTTCCAGCATGAAGATTAGAAGTTGTTCTTTTAAGAGAAGATGTGGCAGATATTGCAGGGTTGATGTGGGGCACAGCTAAGTTATAAAACATTATATCAAATACTAGACCTTTAATTTCTCTAGTTTCATTGCAATCTGAATTGAATCAAAATGCATTTGGATTCCCCACTGCAGAACATCCCTATAAGTAAGGTAATCTCATTTTCTTCTTCGTTTATTCAATGGTGAAAATGCTCAACTCTCATTAAACAAAACTTTTGACCTGCACTGGTTCATTCTGCAATTTTGAGCAGAGGAAGCATACTGAAGAATAAGTGGGAGGGGATGGAAATTATTTCCATTTTAAGTGGTTCAACGGTAGTTAAAAATGTCAAACTTGGCATACTTCCAACCCAATAAAATAAAAAGCATGCATCAGTGCAGGGAAAAATACAGCATGATAAATAAATAAATACTCCTACACACACTAATGACAGAGTGACTTCAAAATCCAATGTACTTTTCTAACCAAACTGTAGAAGCACTTCCCAGTTTTTTTTTGCTGGATATGTTACCTAGGATTGTGCCTGCTTCTTGAGTTGAGCACTCATTTTCCATTAACATTTTTACCAGTCCAAATTATTCACTTAACTTTGTTGAAGGATAATGTAAGAAGCTCAAAATCATGACTGACATAAATGTATTCCAGTCATTTGTGGGTTAGAGCTTCTTTCTGGTGATTTCCACAAGACAGAGATTGGTTCCAAAAAGACTGATTACCCATACCATATCCTTATGCATAAAGATGTAATAATCACAGAATATGGGAAAAAGTGAGGTGGAAAGGGTGTTAGACCATTTAATCCATTCATTTTAGCTTATGATTCAGAAAGAAATTTCCATAACCTGCTCTAAAAGATTTTCTGTATAACAATGCTTTCTCAGTTTCCCAAAGCAATATTTCAATGTTTCAGATCTCTTACTGTTGGAAAAGGATTTTTTTAAAAGCAAATTTTCCTTCAGGATACATTCTTCACTTTTTCCAAATAAATGTCAGAATACATCTTCATTTCTCTTTGCAGTGGCTGACTACATATTTAAAGAGTTTTAATGAGTCTACTCACTTTCCACTATTCTAACCCCAGAAATGCCAGTTCCTCTCCTCTTAGGAAATACTGAGTTTGCTGTGTATTCTTTATTGTCCCCCAGTCCTTCTCCAAACATTCAGTCTTCTTTTTTCAGGTACAATGGCCAAAACTGAAGCAAGTGCTCTTTACTAAAGGGCTGTGGTTTATGTTTTAGCTTTATGCTAAATCATATTCCTGAGTGTTGCTCATTTAAATAGAAGGTAACAAGTGAGATCTCAGGTTCAGACTCCAGGTGTACACACAGAGTATCTGTAGTCACTCAAAGCACAGCACTACTAATATGTGCAAATCTGCAAAGAGTTTTCTACCAGATAATTTACCTATATTTCAAATACAGCCTGGGACATCATGAAAGAGAGCTCTTCCTGCTCAGCTGTCTTAGGGTAGATCCTTTGTTTAATTTATGTGAGGAGATAAGATTTGTCAAATATTTTAGGTAAAGTTTTTACTATATTTTTTTAAATATTACTGTTATGTAGGCAGATTAATAAATTAATTTTCACTCCTGATTTATAAACTCCTATTAAAAAAACCCAAAAAATCGAAAAAGCAGCAAATCTAATGACCTTCAAGTGGTCAATTTTTCCAACCACACATTTGAAAAATATGGTATGAACACCTTTTCTTACTTTTAGCAGCAGNCTTGCTGGGGAAATAGAGGGATATTACAAAACAATCAACTTCCTTTATTGATTTTACACTTTGCTCATACTCTATATACATAGTTCAACTAGCACAGTGAGAGGGAAAGTGCTTCTTTGACACTGCCACATGCTTATTTGTTGAAAGAACATTTCTAAATTAAAAATTTGAAAGCAAACATTCAAGAAAACCTCGATGCAGTTTGACACTATCATAAACCCCATTTTAATTTATATTTAATTTATATGCTTTCTTAAGCTCCTTTATCCAGCACTGTTGCGATAAATCAGTAGTTATTAACACTTTTGAGCAAGTAAGAGTTCATTCAGACTTACAGTTACAAGGAAATTTTAAAGCTGGAATAATCCAGAAACATTCAAGCTAATTCCCTGAATACTAAGAGAAGTGATAGTACTTCATCATGCATTTAGCAGTGGTGTTATACAGCCTTCACCAGAAATTCATGCAATTCAACACCTAAAGCATTACAAATGCTTAATGAAATCAATTCTCTAGAAGTCCACATCTATGTTTTATATGCAAGCAATACTTATTTTTAATCCTCTGTTTACTCACATCCCTCTCACATATAAAGAAATTGTTTACAACTTCTTAAACAAATTAAAATCAATCGTGCATGTCAAAAAAAATCCAAAATAACAGCAGTTGCGCTGGTAACTGGCTGCACTTTGAGCATGGATGGTGTTTGGAAGCAGAGGAAGCCTTAAAGTCCACAAAATTACCCCAGTTCTACCGGTTCAACTTCACAGGAGTCAGCTGATGCCACAGAGGAAGATAATTTGTTCCAAATCATTTCACTGCCATAGAGGCACACTCAGTAATGTTATCTTGGGCAGAAAGGGTACCATGAAGTCTGTCTGAAAGCAACAAATAGCATCTGCACTTAGTGTGAAAAACCTAAACCTACTCTTTTTTCACATTCCAAGTCCAGCCTCTTAAAGGAAATGTATTTTTAGCTTTATCTCAGAGAAGGGCAGCTGAGCAGTTTCCTACAGCAGCACCAAGTTTACATAAAGATGATTCCATCTCTAAGTGCTAATCAAATGCCATTTGTAAATGATCAGAGGACATTATGAAGGCTCATCTCTACTGAAACTGAGATCAGCTTTGTTATCTTTCATGAACATATATATTGTCCTGTGTGCATGCAACAGTGACTGATGCTCTCATTAATATATCTCTTTTTATTCCATAAAAGGCCAGGAACTAAAAATACTCTGGGAAGGCCTCTTTGTCCATGCAGTTCAGAAATCTCATTTCAGCTCTCATCCATATAGATCTGCAGTCATTGCACAGATCAGCAGCTTCCACAGAGCTTCCATATTGAAAAACAAAAGTATTTCCTAGCTCCTAAATATAAACCCAAATCCTGCACTTGTTTCACACACTGTGAGCATCAAGGCACAACTGTGCTCTCTTGGGAAAGGTCTGGAAAGAGGATCTACAGCAATTCCTGTGAACTTTCTTAGAAGGACTGGGGCATGAGTAAGGGCACAGAAACTCTTTCCGAGCAATTCTTTGTTATATGAATAATAGGGAAACAGGAAATTGTAGCAAAGCCAGAAATTCTGATCAAGTTTCTGCTTTTGAAAATACCTCTCAAATCCATTATGGTGTTTTAAAAATCCAGTCTTAAAAATAGCTATTTTTCTGTGAATTCTGCTTTATCTTAATGAAGGGTATAAACAAGGAGTTTAAGGTTATTTGCTTTTCCTAATGCAAATAACCTTTAAGGTTATTTGCTTTTCCTAATGCAAAGGTACTGTAGAGACAAGAAATTCTGACACAGGAACAGAGAATTTAAGTAATGGACATTACTACCTTGAGTGGGCAAGTACTAAGGATTTTATCGTTATGCAATTGCACTTTGTTGGATCTCAGTGGCCTGACATAACTTTTACAGAACATTATAGCATGAACTGTGAAGTATCTTTTGTTGGTCCTTTAGGCTCTCATATGTATTTACACAACACTGCTTCTGTCATTGATTTTCTCATACCTGCTACAGAATGTCAGACGACTTAACAAGCTGCAGAGTCAGATACTGCTTATTTCAGATAGAGCATAATGAAAGGAGTAGTACTTTTGGTCTGTCTTGCTCCCCTGCCCCCAAATTTTACATTCAGCGAACTACAGCTCAACCCAGTAACCTTAAGCTTGATATATGGAATACCATAAATATTTTAAAAAATATTGGTATGCTCCAATTTACTGGAGCTCAAATTTATTTTATTACTAATTGGGACCTATGACCTTCATTCCAAGTAAAAACATTAAAAAAACATTCTGACCTTAAAGAGATACTAAATAAATCAGTTTATGCATTTTTATCTTAAAACTGTCACAAGGACTTCACCTTCTAAAGTTAAGAGTTTTGAGGAACAGATTCTAATCACTTTTATTCTGGTTTTATACTGATATTGTTTTATTATGCTCAGAAGGGCTCATCCTGTCTCACAATACCATGAGATCAGAATCCACACCTCTGCAGTCTTCTGCAAAGGTGAAGAAAACCCAAAGAGAACGTGCCTTGACCCTTTCTGCACATTTGCAAAGCAATAGCAGCCTGTATCCAAAGCACCATCACTGCCTGCACTTCATCCTAAGCAAAGATTTCCACAGACAGCAAGGCCTTGCACACAACAGGCAGGATCAGGATCCCAGGACTGGGCTGGCTTCTCTCAGCAGCATTTGATGTTGTCAAAGCAAGAAGGTTTAACTGAGGTCAACTGGAGGCAGCCTGCACTGGGCTCGAGGGTTGGGCAGATAACTATTTGGGATAGACTGCATGCAGACTCAGAGATAAGCATCAGCAGAGATCAATACAGCAAAAGTAAAACCTCAAGAGTTAAGAAATCATACAGCAGCAGCTTAAAAAAAAAAAATCAATTTTTTTTTTTCCTATCCAGAAAGCTACTAGCAAGATTATATTTGGGTCAATGCCACTCAGACTTTTCAAATCACTATACCTTCATGGACCTTATATCATACCACTGCTCCTACAGTCTCATCTCCTCCTTTTTTCTCTCAAAAATGAGGAAAGCTAGCAAACCACAACCAAGTGTAACTCAGATTTCTTCTTGGGTACTGCAGATTTCTACCAACCTTCCCACAGGACGCTGACCATGTTTTGATGTGGAGGTCTGCCATCCTACAGCCAGGACTGCAGGGTAAGTTGTTTTACATTATTATTTGTTTCTCTTTTGGCCCTGTAATTCTGGTTGCTATTGAAATAGATTGGCCATTTTCATACTGTTGAGTTAGATAGATGTAATACAAACTGGAAATGTTTGCAGTGTGTCCTAAGAGAGAATTTCCTTAGACAAGCAGTCTTCTGTTTTCAGAATTAGAAATATAATGTAGAACCCATTAAAAGAATCATCTTCTGCTTTATTGTTTCCCCATTGGTGCTTCATTCACAAGATTTAGTGAAGCCAAAAAAAGTAATGTAAAATTTATTGGGAAAAGCAGGTAAAAAACACTGTAGAAAATTTGGAGTCAAACAAGTTGGAAAAAAAATTGCTGTAGTATTTTCTACACTCTCCACATTTACAGCTCTAGAAAAAGAAGAAAACATATGATCTCTGAAAAACATTTTCTTCTTTCCCTTTCCCTCATTCCTACCCAACAAAAAGAAGAGAAACAAAATATCAGCAACAAACCTAACACTGAGACTCGGACTGGAATTTCCTCTCTATAAATTACCCACAGATTCAGCTGATATTTACATCAGTGCAAAGGGAATGGAAGAGAATTCAGCCACGCTTGGCTTGAGGAACATCCAGGGCCCTGAGTGCCCCATGGGATAACCAGAGGCACCAGGGAGAGGCTCAGCACAAATTTCCAGCTTGGGCAGCCAGAGGGACACAGCCCTTCTGGGCAGGCTGCTGAGGTCTCAGCTGGGGCAAACCCATCATTTTTGGAGTTTTCCTACAATCCCAGACAGTTACAGTCCTGAACCAACCCAACAGGGAACACAAAACAACTTCCTCCAGAGCACTGATAATCACACATCACTTCATGCTTAGCTTAAGAAGATTGCAGATTCACAGACATCATCTGTTCAATCATCAGAAAAATTTAGGATGGAGAAAAACGTTTCACTGTGTTCTGCTTTTCACCCAGATTAAATGACAAGTATTTTTAACTTGCCTCAGCTATAGTTTTCTCCTCTTAAGAGGAGTTTTTCCCCTATAAATGAAAAGCTTAAAAGAAAGTTTGCAGACATCAATTTGTGGTCAAAAATACCGAAAAAAAAGCTGCTTCATATGCTGCTTATAAATAAAATTTTCTCTTAACCAGACTATTCATCTATCTCCTGTTTCCTTCCAGCATCCAGGGCTCCTGACACATGATTTGTGGAATCACAATTATTCATCTGATAGCCCACACAACTGCATGCTCTCAGCTATTGCATTATATAAATTGTGCCTTTGTGTAAATTACACATCACCAAAATTCCTGTCTCATGCATTCAGACAGGCATCTCTTGATTCACTGTTTCTTTGATTTGAGTGCTTGTATGATACCATGTTCTCTTCCATAACTAGAATTTTCTATTTTTTTTCTCCTTCAAACTTATCCTGATTACAGTTTTATTTCTCTTTTCATATTATTTGAAATTTCCAGAGCAAGAAAGACTATGGGTTGGATGATCGAACAGTATAATGAAGAAAAAGGGGAGAGCAAAAAGCAGACACGGTTTGGATGAGCTGAATTTTAAAAGCTAGAACTTCTGTGCTGTTGTGGTGATGGTATAAGCAGAAACTTGCAACATTTCCTAAAGACATTTATTTCATCTTCGCTGCTTTTTATGATCCAAAGTTGTAGCATCCCCAATCTAAAACACTCTTAGATATATTAGCAGAGAAGTCATGCTACTCTCATTCCTCCCCACTGGCCCTGCTCTGGGGTAAAGCCCAGCACACAAAGGGCCCTGGAGCACACCTGGAACAGGTGGGAATTTTACATGGCTGCCTGCCAGTCTGCCCTCTCTTGTCTGGATTTCCAGTCTGTAGAAGCAGCTCTGCTACAAAAATATTCAATGGCAGAAAGAGCTAAACCAGCTTCACTGGCAGAGCTTGTTCTGTGCATGCACCTAGTGAGATCGTTAGCGCTAGTAATAAACCTAAGAGAAAATGGCTTTTTGGGCTTTTTCCCCCTAAAGAACAGCACTTTACCCATTAATTTTGTCTACAAGGTAGTAGTAATCTCCTCCTGGTCAGTGTAAAAGCTGCTATCCAGAGGGGCACAGCTTAAAACACAATGTATATATAGATTGTTATTCATCATGGGATGATAGAGGTAAAATAAGGTAATGCCATCAGCTCCTCGATGTCTTCACTCTTTTTATATGACTAAAGAATTTTACAATTTCCATAAAGGTGTACAACATTTAGAAGAAATATCCTTTGAACTTAGTGCAAGTACTAATTACCCCAATTATTTCTCCCCATGTGACAAAAGTGTTGATAAATATGTCATTACAAAGCATCTTTTCAGTGCTGTTCCCCTAAAAAAGAAAATGGCAGCTTTATTTCTGGCTGAACATTACGGCAGAGGTTCTTTTCCTCTACACTTAGAACAGACCTTTTGTAATCATGACTTTTCAGATGTCTCTTAGTTACATCTCTGACAAATGATTTATGGTACCTGGAGAGCTACTGCCGGTGACTCTCCTTCTCTGTATGGTATTTAGTTATTAAAACAAGGTTGTGGTTTTTTCAACAAGTGCAGAGAAAGGGAATGAGCGATTTCTCATTTACTTACTCACTTTGAGGGAAATATTTCCTTCCCAGGAGGGGCCATAAATTATACTGATCTGTAGCATCCATTTTTCCACCAGTAAAGGACAGAATTTAAAGCCATTGCTTAGCTGATAATATTAATAGCATTTGAGATTGAAGCTGAGAAAGGTGAAAATAACTTATCCTTTTGATGAAACAGTGGTTGGAAGAAGTAAAATACTGTAGGAATTTGTGCTGAAAAGGAGCAAGGAATGCTTTAGACAGGTGTGCAGAACATGTATTAAAAGGACACTACTTTACATGCTATTTCCCTATTCATGTTTTTCAAACAGCTGGCACTGAATCCTGCATAGAGAAAATACATCAATTATTTTAAAGTTGACTTTCCCCCCCCCAGTACTCAGAAATCTTCCTTAGCATCTTTTTCATTACAAACTCTATGATTAACCACCACAGGCTGAAAATTGTGGTCGAGAACATAAGCTGGTTTAAATGAGCACCAGCCTTGTGAAGTTGTTCAATAATGTCAGTTTTAAGAGACAACCCCCATGTCATTAGGTGTGTAAAGCTGCATTATCCTTTTGGCATTTTATCACTAGAAATAATAATGTATAGGGCTGGCCAGATAGGAAAATCCTTGTCTGCTTTTAATATAGGCCATATATTCTGGGAAGAAAAAAGGCATTAAAAAAAAAAAAACTTTAATGCAGCAGAGCTTGCTGCATTAAAAAAAAAAAAAAAAAAAAATAGAATAGAATAAGATTTCATTCCATGGAATAAAGCAGGCCTACATCTCTAGCCACAACTGTTGATTTTGCTTTTCCACGGTAAACTGAATGCCAGCACTTGGACTGCTAAGTGCCACTCCCTGAGGGGAAGGAGACACGGTGACACAAAGAGAACTGCGCTCCACAGTGGGTGGCACGGCAGCCTTTGGGCTGGGTGGGCATTTCAGGCTGGCAGTGGCCACCTGTGAGAGCTTCAGCTCAAAAAATGCAACTACATCGAATTTACCTTGGGACATATCTTGACAGCAAAGCGAAACACAAGTTAAATCCTTCACAGAAATATTATTGAGGTGGCATATTGATAGCTGGTTTGGGTGGGTTTTCATCACTGTAAAAGTGTCACAGATACACAAACACACAAATTGATGCAGGGCAAATCATCCTTTTTTCACCATAAAGTACACTTCCGTCTGAGAGCTAATTTTTCATAAAAATTGAAGCAGGTTGTTTTTTTTTATATATAAACAAAATAAATGCAAGCAATTTTTCCAATAATAAACCTTTTTGTCTCTGGAAATAGAGCATTGAGAAATGATTTCTTTTTTGACATCAGCTAACCCAATGAAAAATTGTGATTATTTATCAAGTAATTTTGTTATTTTTAAGTAAACAAAAGCTTGGAAAGTGTGCTTCTAATGAATGACATAAATAATTCTCTCCCTGAAACAATTCTATTCTAAATATATAAAAATGCACAGAAGAGACCAATATGTCCACTTTTGTACCTGAAAATATTTTTATCATCTATTAACCACTCCCTTTTGAAAAATACAAGCTCTGCCCCAAACTCAGCTCTGCTTTTCCCAAAGTTATTCAATTTTAATTGCTTGAATTAATTGGGGAAAGGAGAGATCAGGGTTATTTTTAATAAATAGCATGGCTTGGAAAAGCTATGCATGTCTAGCTCATCATACATGCCACCAGCACCCGATACAATTAGTACCCACTACAAAAATTAAAAAAAGACATTTAATGGAGATGTTGCTGTAAGAGGCACCATTTATCAAGCACACAAGCTACAGCCCTTGGCTGCCAGAAGTCAGTGTCAGAATCAGGAAAGAAGACCTGGCAGAGGGCCCAAGGAAATCCTTTGCCCTGCAGGTCAGCAGGAGCTGGCTGCTCTGCCAGGGGGAGCAGGGCCTGGACTTTGGGGATAAAAGCTAAAAATGTGACCAAGGTTTAAACACCCAGACACAAGGTACCAATTAAAGAGCATGCCAGGGGAGGGGAAAAAACACTTTTCACCCTCCCTTGGGGTCAGAAATCCCTTAGCTCCAGTAGCCAGACTTACTTAGGACACCTCTTTTCTTTGTGAGTGTGACAGCTTGTTTGCACCCCTCCCCAAGTGACAAAAAGAGCACCACTGGAGCTTCATCCACTGCCCCTGGCTGTACCCAGCTGCAAGGGGGAGGATTTTCCTTGGGTATCACTTGTAGCAAGGAGAAGATCATCCCCACAACTGACTGCCAGGCTGGGAGGAAATGGCCTTGGCATGAGCTGGGGCAGCAGGGGAGCTCCCCTCATCTATCACAGGGACATTAATTATATCCTCTCCTGCAGCTCCAAATGGAGATAAGCAGAGACAATCTGATCATCTGACTCAAACTTGTCCTCTCAGAGGTAGAGTTTCATGTTAGCAAACAGGAAATAAATATTGAAAATATCCTTTTACACTTGCAGGCAAAGGCAAGAGTTACATAGTTCCTAAAGTGAAGCACCTAGTGTCAATATCAGTGGAAATTAATGAGCTATGCAGCCACCCCTGACCTCACAAGCCAAAGAAAAGTTTCTGACTTTGAGACTATTTCTCCTGGCTGCTCTGTAACACCTGCATGGAGACTGAAATGTGAAGAAACCCAGACAAATCTTGATTCATAAAATGAAAGATGTCAGATTTTAATACCTGATCAGATGATACTGTTTGCAGAAACTGTAAACATTTAATAACTTATCTATCTTCAAATTTTATTAAATCCATGACTGTCCCACTACAATGACCTTGCGGACAAATGGATGGAATATGGCAATCACAAGGGCAGTGTATGTCACCTTTTGCAGAGGATTCTCCAGTACATGATGGAAAGGAATAGTTCATTGTTTTGGGATTTTTTTGGTTTTGTTTTGACTTTGTTTTTAATCGAGAAATAAAATATTATTCACACTGAAAATAGCTAAAGAGCAAGACATTTTGAAAAAACTCGCCACTTCAAGGAAAGGTTTCTTTGAGCATTTCAGATCATCTGAGCTGCCACAGGCTACCAACTCTGATGTACATTCCAAATCTAATTTTTTTTATAATACAGTTCGGGAAGTGTTTGCTATAGCAATCCTCAGAACAAAAGAGCACAAAAGATTTCTATTTACTTCTTTGGAATTGTAGCAAAAGCCAGGAAAACAAAACAACCCTAATGCATCCCTGTAATCTCAGGGAACAAAGGGAAGAGGATGCCATAGACAAGAGGTGCAAGCAATGTCAGGATGCCTGAGGTTAGCAACATTGTAAAATAAACACTGGCATAAACAAGGCAAGGAAAGAGCTTCACAATGAAATTCCTTCAAGCATGTGGCCTTTTCTCCTTATATATGGGCACACACGTGCCTGTAAAATCAGAGAGTTTTCCAAGGACAGGCTCTTCCACAAAACATTTTAATTCTAGAAAGCTTTGGTCTTACTCTACCTTTTAGATCTTCTGATTCTGTGGCAAAACAAGTACATTAAATCAACTTTGAGAAAAAAATGAGAAAACAAACAAAACCAGTCTATTTTCAAGGAGATTGATATCTTTTCCAAAGCTGATATAGTAATGAAAAAAGACAATTAACCGTTATAGAAAATTGTGATCAAGAAAAAACTTGGCTCCAAGTTAGACATTCTTGTTCTGTTCAGACACAGAAAAAAAGATTCAGAGATAATTTTACAAACAATGTCTCAAAGGTAGGTAAGATTTCATTATCTATTTTCTCAGCATTCTATTCTTATAAGTTTGGTTTTTTTTCCTATATAATCACAATTAATCAATTTGGAGAACTTTCTAGAAAAGTTTCACAGAAACATAATTTTGCAGTCAGAGGAAACTACCAGACCTAAATAAAACATGACAGAAAGAATGTCTAAGCTTTAAGAAATATGGCCTGTGGAATTACCAGAAATCTGATGATGTAATCAAGCCTTGAAAACAATCCTATAATGAAGCAAAATAAAAATAAAAAAAATAAGTACTTCAATAAAATTGCAAATGCTGTTGATCATTAATTTGGAAAAAAAATGTAGAGTCATCCTGCTTAGTTCAAAATAAGGGAACCCAAACAAAGCCAAAAATTTCTTCATTACCTTTTCTGCACTTGCACCTGAAATGGGCATTGGAAAGAAGCAGCACCCCCAGAGCAGCCGCACCCCAAGTGAGAACCCTGACAACCCTGACCTTGGGTCCCTCTCCTTACCCAGTTTGGCTCTGGTAGGACCCAAAAGCCACCATGATAAGAAGGAGAGAGAGCACATTTACCAATTTCTCTAATCTCTTTAAAGTTTTTCAGCAGTCCTAAATTAAATCCCTTTCACCCTTATCACTTTATCCGTCAGAAAATCCGGAGGATATTTGGATTCAGACGTCCATTTCACCAAAGATCTTTCATTACAACACACAAACAAGCACTTTTATTGAACAAGAACCCAATTACTTAACCCAGTTTCAGATTTCATTCTACCCTGCTGCTTCCACCTCGACATGGACCTATTAATCTCTTCTGACGGGCATTGCTACATATCAGTTCTGATACAGAGATGATTCCTAACCTCCCTTGCAGAGAGCTATTGATTAAATAAACTGAGATGCCCATCTCAGCTTCTTTGGACCAATGAATAACAATGAGGAAATAAAGTTGGGAGATAGAGACCTTTTTCCCTTTAATATGAACAGCATTCAGAAATAGACAGAAAATGAGGGAAAATAATTCAGTAAAAGAAGCAGGACTAAGTGTTTATTGTGCCCTGTATAAATGATTCATTTATTGTATCAGCTAGAGGTTATGCTTCCTTCTTTTCATTTCTCTACTGCAAATTAGTAAACTGTTTCTTTGCTACTGTACTGGATAAATGATGGTATAACTTCAAATTTACCAAGCTGAGGGTTATGAATATTGGAACAGAAAGACTTCAACCCACTCTGCAGAAGAACTCCACTATGATACATGAGTGCCTGGTTTTCTTTCTGGCCCCAAATGGTGACAGAACCACCACATGTTGCAAGCATCTATTACCCAGATCACAAGCATAGAGATGAAAGTTTGTTGCTAATGAACCCAGGAAACTAGACTAAGTATATATAGAAAAAAAAGAGGGAGATCAATTATATGAACAAACAACATCTCTCCAAATCAAATCAATTATTAGAAAAAGGCTGTTAGAGCCAGACTTCTATTAACTTCAATAACCCCTGGTCTCCAACTCCAGTGTGTCAGATACAGCACTCCTGATAAAGGAATGTGCAGCTCACCTGCTTATATAAACAGCCTGCTCTCTAATTCAGTGGCCAGCAGGCAAAACCACAAGAACCTGAGCAATGACAAAGAGCCATTGTAAAATATTACAGATAAGGACATGGATATAAACATGGAAAGTAAAAAAGAAGAGCTGGATAGACCAGAATGAAAAAGGAGAGATCAAAGCAAAGCAAGCCAGAGAACTAAATCTGATCAGTGATAATGTAATTATACTGAAGTAGGAGAGCTCTAATACCACTTATGTCAATCCAGAGGGAGTTACCAAACACCAGTGATCAGGATCACAGAGTTTCTATCATCCATTCCCTTCAATTACTTTAAGATTCATGCTGCTATACTATTTAAGACAAAAAAAAAAAAAAAAAAAATTCAAGTTTGAACCTGTGTTTCTGAATGAAATTTTAAAACAATGTTAAGAATCAGAAAAAAAAAGTGAACAAAGCCTAAACTATTTTTTCTATAGAGGAACTTCTTTTGCTTCTATCAAAATATCTACTTATCTCTGCTACTACGATGCTTTTTTCATACAAATGTGTATTTCTGATAAAAGTATTATAAAAGAAATATAAAAAATTTGTGTTGTCTCTATGTTTGTTATGTGTTGACAAATACCTTGCATCCCAGCTTTTCCTGCTGCTGGTGGCTATTTTGTGCTGATATGTTTTGTCTCATTTGTGTCTGATCTAGGAAGAATTAATGACTTTGTGTATTTAGTTGGAGTTACGGATGAGTATTTTTCGTGGAAAAAAAAAAAAGAAACAAACCAAAACAAAACTTAGTTCAACCACAACCTGCATGGAGGATGTTTTTACGGAAATATTTCAGTCTCATTATTATTTAGAATTTCTCTACAGAAGAAATCCTATCTTTTAAAAAAGCCCATCCTCTTCCTTGTGTTTCTACTCAAGATCTTTCCAGGCAGTGAAACCTACACAGAAAAAAGTTTTGTGGGCAATCCTTTTCTATGATAATGTCTATCTACAGATCATTTCATTAGATACCTGCTGTCTTTCACTGCTATGCAAGACATTTAGGTAATTATAGGTGCATTTGAGAGAATCTCCTGTTTACAGGAGCTTGACCCTTTAAGAAGCAGCTAACACAAAACCACAGCAATAAGATAATCATGTCACTATTGCAGATTTGTCATGTATGTTAATCAGGATGTTGATGCAGATCTCTCTTTAGCCTGTATTCCTTACATTTTGTCTTACTTGAAGACACATTTGTTTGCCCTCCTGCTCCCTCCATCTTTTTATCCACCATGCAATTGATGGCACAGCCATTCTTTTATTTGCAGAGCAGTTACATCGTGCATTATTCTCCACATAGTAACAGGAAAAAATTTATAGTAGTGGATAGAAAGGAGATGTCATGGGAATAACATTTTTGATATCACTAAATTGCTAAAAATATGCCTTCCCACCTGAAGAAAAAAAAAAGAATTTATTTCCAATTTGACAAGTTTCAACCAGCACTTACCATCTTCCTAATGAAAATCTATAACCTGCCCCAATGAAAGCAGAATGCTGGTTTTGAATGTGCTGTGTTCTGCCTGCCATCTAAGGTAAAAAGAAGCACATCCAAATGCAAAATAATGGCTATTTTGTTCCAACTCTTTATTTTAGGCCTCCACATAGAGTAGGCAAAGTTTCTGTTACAACATTCAGATCGTGTTTCTTCCTTTTGTCATTGGACATAGAGTACTACGTCTTTCATCATATTTGGAAACAAATTACAGCACTTGATTATATTAGTTAAATAGAGGTTGATTGATGTCATCAATGCAAATTAATTATGTCTAGTTAATGTTTCTGCGCCAGATTCCCTCAGCTAATAAAGTGATAGGAAAATGAAGTGTCAGAAAGGACCATTATCTTTTATTTTCAAGGTCAAGTACTCAATAAAGCTTTGACATGAACTCACTGGGCAGGAACAAGGCTCATTGAAGGAGGCCTTTTAATCATGTTTATTATTTTTGCCAGCATGAATGTATTACCTAAACCTGTGGTAATAATCCTCACAAGCAAACATTAAGCCAAAAACATCTGTTTGTTATCACAGCAGGTCAATGTGAGAAGCTGCAGATCTATTTGTGCATTTGCATCAGGGTTCTAACCCACTTCTGTTTGCCAGTGTCAAACACGAGTCTGTAGAGGTGACCACAAGTGTCACTCCTGTTCCGTCTGTTTATGTGACTGGAATATCCTTCTTATCTACATCAAGTGCCGCCAATCTGCATGTA
Organism: Nesospiza acunhae; assembly: GCA_013398715.1. Taxonomy (NCBI): domain Eukaryota; kingdom Metazoa; phylum Chordata; class Aves; order Passeriformes; family Thraupidae; genus Nesospiza; species Nesospiza acunhae. The sequence continues at coordinate 302,436 of VZSU01001764.1, forward strand.
GGACAAACTCTTCCAGTGGCTTTGCAGTAACTTTGTTATCTCCCTTTCAGAGGTTTTCCTTTTGAAGATGTAACTTTCAGAGTAGGCATAAAATTACTCAGAAAAAGTAACTCATGAAAATAACGTGGGTGAACAGAGTTCATTTCAACTGGTTCACCCATGTTTCTGTGTTGAAAGACATGCATGGTATCCCTTACAAACATATGGCCATACATTACAAGGGTAGAGTCGTGCATCACAAAAAGGACCTTTGGTTTCTCTCTACCAAGATTCAAGCAAAGCCACTAAACCTTTGGAATTTATTTTGCTGTCTCTCTACTGTGGGTCTGTATTCACAGATTACACTAAGAGATCAAATGAGACATTCTTTTATTATAAAACCTCCCCTTAGCAATAAATTAAAACTTTGAAACAATTCTAGCTAATAAAGACATAAGATATACAAAGCTAACACCCTTCAGAAGGATCTCACTGGGCTGTACAGATGGGATGGAAACAACCCAGAGGAAGTCACAGATGAGTTTTTCACCTGACTGCAGTCAGTGCATTACACACAACATGGAATAAGACCTCATAAATCTGAAGCTATGGTCGGATGTTCACTTCAGAAAGAGCCTTGTCAGTTAAAGACCCAAATTAATCTCTCCAGCTGTCACAGCAGCTCCTTCCTTAGAGCTGGAGCGCTTCCTCCTGTGAGCCCATCCCATCCATTTCAGGAGTGGACAGCCATGGACATCTCAATGCTGGCTTGAGAGCATGGCCAGCCCAGACTGGGAATGCCAGCACCACATTCTCAAACCCACCTCAGCAGCAGAACAAGTTCAATGGCACATCCCCTGCTCATGAGCCAATTGAAAAAATGCTGTGGATATTTTCTAGAAGGAAGCAGCCTCTCTACTCCTCATGATTGGATAGAATAAAGACTGTGTGCAATCATGGAGGGCTCCATAACAACACCTTATGTTGATACTTAGTACTACCAAGAAAGTACACTATCCTCCTCTCTTTGACTTTGCTGTTACTTTTTGATTAGATTTCAGTTGACAATACAGACTGAAATAGAAAGTACACTCAGATCCTGCAACACAGAGAAGTTAAAAGAGCAAAAAAGGAAAGAAAGAAAAAAAGTAGAAAACCCCAAGCCTTTCAGGGCAGAACATGCACACATGCTACTCCTAAAAAAGGCAAAAATAACACAATACAATATAGTCTTTATGCCAACTAAGAGTTTTTCTCCCATTTAACCAGTCACTTTTCTGCCTGGTGCTGCACTTTTATTTTGAACCATCCCATTGAAAATATTCTCTGATATGACCCTTTTAGGAATTAATAATTCATGGAAGTTTCACTGCATGGTACAATTCTAAGATTAGATAGCACTGAGAGAATCTATTACAGCATAATGGAATAGCCGGTAAAATACATTTTAAAAAATTACACCATCTTGCTTACAAATGCATTATCTTCATAAATATTTTTATACATATATTGTTTGAAGAAGGTGTCAAGAAACAAAAAAGAGACTAGGAAGAAGGGCTTGCCCTACTTGAGCACATTATTCTGTGTACAGGTTCCCCAAACAAAAGCATTTGTGTAGATGCATGAGGCACATCCGCATACACATGTGTATACACACACAACATATTAACATTTCATCCACATCCTAGCCCTCTGGCTTGTTCAAACACAGCCCTGAAATGAATGCAAAATTTAGGTGTGAATAAAAGGAAAAAAAAAAAAAAAAGAAGAAGAAAAATACTAAAGTATTTTTCCTTGTGCATTTCTGCTAACACTTTATAGTAATGCTACCTAGAGGGCTGCAACAACCAAAGGAAGTTTTGCCCAGAGGCTGACAAGCTGAATGTATATTTTTATTTTATTTATTTATGACTTGGAAGTGCTCAGCTGTTAATCAGAATAACTCCAAGATCCTACTGATATCACTCCCTGCCTAGTTTAATCTTATGGTGTATTTTCATTCTTAACAGGAAAACCATAGGAAGAGAATATCAGATTTATTTCACTGCACGTAGTTGGAAATCTGTGGATACCATGTTCATTGTAATAGTATCACTATGAAACTATGAAATATATTAGCATGTTTTTCACTTCTCTTGATCATAATTAACTGCCTGCTAGAATAAACTTGTTGAAAGTAAACTGAAATGTCCCTACATAACAGCATGGGAACCCACATTACTCACCCTCAGTGCTTCCAGCAAAGCAGGAATAAAACCCAGCCATATTTTGCACTAAGGTTGAAAAAAACAAGAACAAAACAAGACCCTGTGCGCCTATGTCAGCCTCACAATGTCTACAGTTTTGCAAAAAGGTACATCAATGTCAATGACGAATTGCTACATGCCATAATCACATCCTTCTCCCTACTTTTTCAGTTGCTGACATCACTAATAGCAGTGCCCTTCAATTTAATAAAATTGACAAGGCATTTTTCCTTCTTTGGAGGCACTAATGAAAACCAAGCCTTGAGAGAACAGTTAGTATCTCTCAGAGTCCACCTGCCAAAAGCCACAATATCCAAATGAGCTCTGTGTTCTGTGCCCATGAGAACCTGCCCACTTCCTACCACACTGCAGGCTCTCACTGAGCTCCTGCCTCTCCCTTCCAAGCCCTTCAGAGCAGGGAATTCTTCTGCTCTGCTGGGTCCATCCACCACAGCGAGCAGCAGGCAGGAGCATGAGCTGCTGTTTCTCTAAACAGGGTGGGTGGGCACTCTGGAGGATTTCTTTTGTCTATTTTCTCTGTTGAAACACATGTTCACTACATCTGGGTTGTGGTTTTCTCTTTGAGATTAATTCTAACATTACAGACTGTCCTTTCCCAGATTCAAGTATAAAATATGTGGTTCACCTACATCTTTGTTTACTGGCAAAGCTGCCAGTCTGAAAGCACCCATGTGGCTGTGGCTGTTTTCTCTGAACGTGCCACAATATGAATGCCAATTATCATCCAGTTTGATATATCTACACCTATTTTGTCTTTTGGCTTTGTACAGTGGCAATTCAAGCTAGGCTAAAGAGTAAGCACTCAGAAGCTTTCAGAGAAACCAGAAGACCTTGACATCCAAGTACAGCAATCTATCTTCTTTCATTAACTAGTTTGGGGGGAAAAAAAATTGTACAACAAGCTCCATCAAATATCAATTTTACTTAACTAGAAACAGACACAAGAGGTTTTAAGATCCTACCTGCTCTACTGCCCGTTAATACTTGCTTCACCCCAAAGAAGGAGGTGCAGCAGCTTTATCAGTTCTTGGAAATAATAAAACTTGAGGGACCAAGTCCCAGGACCAGCTGCTCCCATGGCCAGGTTGGTCCCAGCTGCCGGCAGGGGCTCCACAGGCTGGAGGTTCCTTCCTGGAGCATGGGCCAGTCCCAGCCTGAGGGGAAACCAGGAGGAAACCAGCACCACCGAAAGAGGTTCTATGGCAGGCAGGGGAAGGGGAAGGGGAAGAGCTGCTCAGTCTCCAGCTGCTCTAACAGCACTGAAAAACTTCTGGGCACTGTGGATAGCAAAGGAAGCATACACAACAAAACAAGCAGGAAAACCTTACAAGTTTGCTTCTTTATTCTGGGCTGCCTGTGAGCCCTTGAAAGAAAATGAATGATCTGACCATTTGAAAAGTATTTTAGAGTCAGAGTGTTTATAATTGGATGCTTGGGTTACAGTATTTTAACTTGAAAGATTAATTAATATTTGGGGAGGGGAAGCATTTTTTTCCTTTTAAGGTTCAGTGCTCAGCTGCTCTTTAAGCACAAAATTGCATCTTCAGTAATTGCTTGCAAAAGCTGAGAAAAATGGTAAACATTTCTGTAGAACAAGCAGGAGTACACTGCAAAGCACAGCACGAAACTCCCTCATTTGGGAAAGGAAACAAGAAAAACAATAAAGGGAGCAAGCCAATATTTTTGAACTCTTCCACAACTGAGTATCACCTTTATCTGCATGTTCCACAGCTGAGGGATAAAGCACTGTGTCCACAAAGTCCAACAGCTCCTGCAGGAGTGCGGTTAGGAGAGGCACCCCAATCTCTTCCCACCCTGCGTTCAACCCCTAAATGCCAGCACAGGAGCTCTCCTGCCATGCAGGTACCACTGGGTAGCTGCACTGAGCTCTGGCACCACAATCCAGGAGAGGATGGAAGGGCATTCCCAGGAGCGGGAGCACCTACAGGACACGGGAAGGTGCAGCAGCCTGCCCAGGGTCACAGGTGGAAAGCCCATTTCCACATTTCCAACCAAGCTCCAGCTGCAGAGAGTTGGGAAGTGTTTCTAACACAGCAGAGATATGGAATTCAAACAAAGTAGAGTTTTGGTACAGCCAGACAACGTATTTCTCATGCAAATAGTGTGAATGAGAGCTGATGCTCATGCATATAAAATAATTTACATTTTTCTATAAGTTATTCTGAAAAAAAACCTAATTCCTGCTTAACTATGAAACATTCTGCTCCAGAAGGATTTTTTGGCTATGAAAACCAAGTGACCTTTCATATTAACATTGATTCAAAATGATATTTTTATTTAATTTTGAAATGTCAATTTGTTTTTTTTTAGCCACCAAATCAAAATGAAGTGACATTTTAACTTGAAATTCATTGAAAAAGAACTATTTGCATTCAAATGCCAAACTGAAATAATAATTTTCTTAAAAAAAAATCACTTCTCATTAAATTCTCTTTTTCTAGAAGCTTTTGTTTCTTACATCAACTGAAAAATATTGTCCTGGACCTTTGTTTCAAAAAATACTGCTTTGCCCAAGCACCAGTTTTTGCTGCAATTTCAATTTATGGATCAAAAAGACAAGAACATTATTACCATTATTAGCTTCAATGTTCAACCCGCAAACAACCAAGCCTATTCTTTTTCACCTGCTCTGCAATTCACTAAAAAACAAATTCCAAATCAACCCCCCATTACCACCCTGCCCCACCTTTAATTTCAAGATAAAGGGGAAATTCTAATAATTCCTTCTACATTTTGAGAAGGTAAATTTTATTACTTTTGCTATTAAACTCATAATCCTATTAAGGTTTATCTCTCACATGAAATATTGCTCTCTCTTATGACTTTTTTTTAATGTTCAGTAGAAAATTAACAGATAATTCAAAGTTTAACAGTGAAGCAACATCTCTAATGTTATTTCTTTTAACAACTCATCTTTCCTTTTCTTCTTATTTCATTTTACTGGGGTACTTTTTTTCTTTTCTCAACTAATTGCTTAGGTATGAAAGATAATCCAGTGCATATGTGGATACGAAATGTAATTGACGCAGAAGTAAAAAAAATGTTCTAAGATTTTAAAAAAATAATATCCTAGTGGAGCAATCCCCAATAATGGGAGATCATCACAACGTTCCACTATCAAGCTTGGACCAATATCAAAATTCTTCTACGATCCGAGCCCCTGTGCCTTGGAGTACCCAGCAGGCATTTTCCTGTTCGTGGTGCATCCAAAGTCCTGACCTTAAACTTCAGGAGATGGATTTGTAAGGTCATGAAGCCAAACAATGAAATTGTTCAATGCCACAACTTTTTATTCTGAGAACAATGGCCTTGCCTCCTGTAGCTTTAGGCAACAGCTGAGGTATGACAGGTTTAATGCAAACTGGGGGCTTTCCTCTTGTTTGTTCGGGGTTTTTTTTTGAATGTTTAAAATAAATATCTGCACTACACACCAACTGAACCACTGCTTCACTTTGGCCCATATTGCTTTTCCCTAAGGGGGAGCCACAAGCCATATGAATGTTCTTGGAGAAATAAAAAGCTCAGCAAGATGGGCTGCTCTGTGTGTGGGCACGATGCTATTATTTGGTGATGCTGCAAAGAGAGGATTACGAATTAATCTCGTGGAGAAAACAAGAGAGAAAATGGATTATAAGAGTAGCTGGGAAGGAAAGCACAGGGACAAAAACCCAAACCCAACCTGCCAAACCACTCCTATGGAACAGGCTTTCTTCTAAGGAAATGCTCTGAGTTTCATTAAGCCAAAGTAAAAGCCGGGGGGGAAGGGAGGATGGAGGGAATAAAAGCGGTATTATCATAAAAGCATTCTAATTTCTACACAAGAACAGCTATGGAAACAGGCCGGTTCTCAGGGCAAATGCCAGCAAACGTGTTGCCTGTTTGGGCTGCAGTTCTTGTAGCTCAGTAGTAGTGCAGTTAATTGAAGTGAAAACAAACAGCACCTGACTGATAATTGCTGGTGTTGGCCAGGGAAAGTGTGATCCAACCCATCCTGAGCCATTATCACATCTTTCTCAGCCCTCGTTTGTTTGGCTCTGACAGGACTCTGATGGTAAGTGGTGTTAGCTCATTTCCTTATTATTTCTCAAAGATTAAAGCAAATGGTCCTCACTCAGTAGAACTTCTTCCCACAATTTTAATTGTCCCTTTAAAGTTATTAGTATCTTTTATAAGGAAGCACTTGTATGAAAGTTAGTCATTCGTATAAATCCTGCATTTTACATAAAAACATGAAATCGTGTCAGTGTTTTCAGGATGGGATTTTCAAGAGATTGAATTATAGAAATCCAAGCCCTATTCCATTACACCATCCTTCATGGTTTATAAACCTTTCCATCTGCTTGGCACAAAAAGATTCTTCTTAAAAATGCTCAAAGTGTAAATGTGAATAGCATAACACCAAAATTATTTCCATAACTATGACCTGCATCTCTTGCTCTCCCCCTGGTTAAAGCACAGAACCCCAAATTGAGGGCAGTTGGGAAATTTTTGGCTCACAAAAATAAACAGACAAACATTGCAGCTGTGTTTTACTTCTGGCCTTATCCTAGAAGAACTGGGCTGCTGTCAGCTTTTCTTAAAGGAAAGAATCAAGATATTTTCCGTGTGATTAAAGCAACAGAGAAAGTATTAAACAACACCTGAGCATCACATGGAGTAGTTTAAGAGAGAATCACCTATACCTTTGCATAAATCATACTTAGAAATTACCTGTTTGTGAATGTCTGAACATGCTCTCATGACAGGGTTCTTCTCTTCTTCCTACTTTTAAAATGCAAATTCCTTACCAATAATGAGGAAAGGACTTCACAATCAGAGCAGTGGGCAAAACTAATGGGGAGAACTGGTGCAAGCCCTTCCCTGATCCTCCAGAGGGATGTGAGCTGCAGATACAGGAGGCAGCTCTGTCTTGGTATCCTGCAGGGAGCAGCTCCTCCTGCACAGACCAAGAAAGGCTCCCCAGAGGAGAAACACAATCCTGGATTCTGAGGACATCTCCCAGCCTTTCCTGCGGATCTCACTCATATTCACAGCAGAGTTACATGACAGGGACCAAGGACATTCCCTGTCACACATCCTGCCCTAGCGCACACCACTGCTGCCCCCAGGAACTGCAGAGCAGGCAGAACACCTCACATCCACTGCTGAACACATTTATTTACTTATTACTCTGGACAAGGTATTCTGGGACAAGGAACTGACAGTGATTGTATTTGTCAGGACTGGTTTAACTTCCCTTGAGGTTAACAGCAAAATTAATCCTACAAAACCAAGGAATTTCTGGAAAATGGACTGAACTGGAAATGTTATTTCATTAACAGATTTCAGTTGAATGGAGTTGCACCAATCCTGATGCTTTAATATAGTATTTTTATAAAATAAAAAGATTAGCTACAATTAAAATTATCTTTTTTTTTTAATTCTACCCTTGGAATCTTTAAAGTTGATATATTTTAAATTTGGGAAATACTCATTTCAAGACTATAAACACCATCATTAATTGTTTTATACAGTGACAGGGTAAACATATCTATTTAAACAAACATCTGGACAAACAGGTGTTTCCTCATTCAATATCCTATTAATAATTCCACTTACTTCTCTTTCCTGCT
>VZSU01001764.1:318809-425967 GCA_013398715.1 Nesospiza acunhae
TGAGGTAAGCAGTAGGAAATGGAATGAAAATATTAAAAAGAAAAAAAAAAGAGAAAGGTCAAGTTTGAGATCAGTCATCAGCCTATATCTGAATGAGCTCTATTCTAAAACAATGTGGTCCACGGGAATGTATCATAACTGCAGATGCCACCTAGCATTCTTCCAGCTGTTCATCACAGAGTGCCTCACCATCCAGGGCTGCACATGTTCACTTCTCCTGAGTCCTCACAAGGAGCCACAGCAATATTTTGCCTTCTTTCTCACTTTTTGTTGCTTTTGCCTTCTCCTATCTTCTCCTGGCTGAAGTCTGCACACATTGATGGGTTGTAGATGGCTTTGACATCAGACTAACGTTCTTCAAAGGTAAAAATGGACAGTGCTCTTTGTTTCCTCTGAAACACCTTCTCTGACCTTCTCCGTTCATTAAAATTCATCAGCCCTTGTTCCAAATGTGTTCTCTGTCTGGACACAGCCAGTTCCAGCTGCCTCCTCCCACAAGTTCCAAATCCCATCAATCTTCTGTGTTCTCTCTTTGAAGTGGGGTGAACTATTATGGACAGAGGCAATGGAAGCGAGGGCAGGGGAGGATCAGATGGGACAGATGTCACAAGCACAGCTCTGCTTTGGGAGAGCTGTGCCTGAGAAAAAGGGAATGATTTTGACAGAAGAGGAGGAACTGACTATGCCTGAAGAAAATGACTGCATGAACTACACATTAAAACACACTCACCTCTGGAATGCAATTAACAGGATGTTTTGTTTCAAGGTTGGTTTTGGGTTTTGTTTTGATTTGCTTTGTCTTTTTTTTTTTTTTTAACCATGATAACTCTTCTTTCTTCCTAATTCTAAATAAGATTAGGAGTCAGGAAAACTTACTATTGACCACAGGCTGACAGGATTAAATGTCTTTTGAATCATGATCTCAGTGAAGTCAAGTCCCAAAGTACGGCAAAGTATTCTGTATTTTCATCAAGGCCACTTTCCCTGATTTCAACATCCATTTTGTCAACTCATCAGGCATGAGCACTCCAAGCACAAGGCAACAATAAAAGTTATCTTAAGAGCAGATTTGGTGATCTTTTGGAAAACACTCTGCAGACTGGTAGGTGAAGGAAGAGTAACTGCTGCCAGGACTGGAACAGGGATGCAGGTATCATTAATGGATCATCTGGATCATGACAATCCTTCAAAAAATTCCACCCAGTTCCTGGGCCTTAAATCCTCAGAGCTTCAGAGGAAAGAATGTGAAATGATTTTACAAAAGTGGCAGTTGAGTTCTGGCTAAGCTAAGAAGATCCTGGTGTGAGCATTCAGCAGATGATTTACAAATAAATGAAACCTGAACAATGCAAATTTTCAAAGACACATTTTCATAGAATATGGATTTCAGCATGGTCTCTGGAGTCCTGCTTTCACTTCTAGCGCTACACTGGCATGCATAATATTTCCATAGAATTGGTTTATTCTATACTCACCTTTGCTAGAGATTTCTGGCATGAAAGTAAGGGCAGGCAATGTGGAGAGCTACTTTTCAATGTCAGACTGTCAGCACATCCAAGCTAAGACACAGAGACACTAAAGCTGTACTGAACACAATTCAAAGGATTCATTCACAAGTATTTACCCTTTTCTTACTCTAGAAAACAAACCATCACAAAGTTTTTATTACTGCTCAAAAATATGAAGATAGAGATACAATATTGTAAGAATTAATAAAACAGTACCAAACACATGAATGCATTACTGGATCTAAGAAAAATCCTTCAAAGTTACTGGGTTTGCCTCAGTACTATAAATGTTGGATATTTCTTAACTTAATAAAGCTACAAAGGCTATTGCTGGTCACGTCTTGAGAAGTCTTAATAAATTCTCCAGAAAGAATTTCAATATTGTGAAGACTCAATGCTTCAATTATTAACTAGGTTATATTTTGGGGTTTTTTAGCCTGATTTGAGAAAATCCTTGCACAAAATCAAAATATTTTTTTTTGTCTCAGTGGCTTGATATATAAAAAAGATTGGGAATTACTTTGTAAAAAGATATCCCTTTAAATAATAGATGAAGTCAGCAACATCAGGAAAAATATTTTAGACTTCTTGGTTATGAAGACTAATAATGATAAAAATCAAACTTAAAATGTCAACACTTCAGTCTACACCAAAACCCAACAGTCTTAACTGCACTGGTGTCATTGAGGCAGACTAATAAGATGAGTATATGTGCATTTAGTGTGCACTGTTGAATGTTTGTTGGGGAGTCATCATAGCAAAATAAATCCAATATAGCAATGGAAAAGGTTGTGTTATGACTCATAAATATTTATAAACCAGGAAAACAGTAAAGTTGGGTTTGATGTTCAGGAAAGAAAAGATTTATTTTTCATGAACCCAATTCTTTAAGAGCTTCAGTGTGAAACATTTTTAATCCTTATATAAATGACCTTGATAAAATGAATAAATTGAGCAAGGCTATCACCTAGTGGTCAATGGGAGCAATATTTTATTTTTCTTGTGAACTCTTTTTATTTGCTGGGGAAGTGTTTTGGGGGCCTTTTTTCCTCTGTGGAGATCTGTCAAATACTAACCCTGCACAGCAATATTACATAAAAAGCAGATTAATACATTAAGAAACTCTGTTGTGCCAACCTTTTATTGCTTGTAATTTATTTTTTATGTCCAGTAGCTCTTTTAAATCAACACAAAAAGTCCTACTAAGTGCTTAATTTCACTTAGGGTTGTTTTTTTTTTTTTTTTTTTTCCTGAAGCAAACCTAAAAGTCTACGTTAAAAGCCTATTCAGACATTTTCAAGAGTATGAGGCATAGAGTTTAGGCAACACTCTTTTGACCATGATAAAGGGAAGAAAATACCGAGAAGGTATTTCTAGCAGATAGAAAACCTAAACTGAAGGGAAAAATGAAATAGAGTCATACCTAAAATAGATAAATAAATACAAAAGGAAATGATCAGTGTCAATTCTCAGTGAAAATATGTTTGGGTATTTTTGGGAGGGCTGGGCTACAAGTTTGGGGTATAAAAGCAATGAAAACAAATCCCACAGACACACAGAGAGCCTGGGAGCTGTGCACTGCTGCAGATCAGCGCTGCAGAGTCCCCAGAGCTGTCACAGCCCACAGCTCCGGAGGCGACACCGGCACAGAACAAAAGCCAGAGCGTGCCCTGAGCAGCTTAGTCCCCACACCTCCACACGGGTATTAGCCCAGGGCATTATATACAGCCTGTAGGATTACCTTATCAAGGGCACAGGGGCCAGAGCTTCAGGGGTTTAGCTGGACGATCAGCACTCTGTAATTATTTGTCACACTGGAAGAGGAAATAGTTTTACGTCTTGGAGGTTTCCCCCTCGGTTTTCGGCAGTTTTCTGTCTCAGCTGAGACCAAAAAGTGAGAGGATGCAATTTTATCAGGAAGTATTGGTGCTATTTATCTTCAAACCATTTGGAAAAATTATTCTAATAGGATTTCACTATTTTTAAACAAACTAAACCCCCCAAAACAAACCAAACAAGCAAACAAAATTCAACACCAAACCAAAATTTGAGCTGTAACAAAACAGTTTCAGCTTAGAAAATAAAAAATTTGTTTGTCTCCTGGACTACAGGTAACATGAAAATATTGGACACAGTAGTGCATCCAAGTTTTTCAGCCCATGGATGGTGATAAATCTCTTTTCTCCATGACACCCCATAATATGTAGCAAGGAGTCACTTAACATTACTTCCAGGAAGAATACTGGAGATGTTGATCTGAAACAGTGAAGAGTCCCATTTATTTGAGAGACAAAATTAAAACTTTTCCCCCTCTATTTGACCCATGACATTTTTTCCTCAAGCCCTATCATTTTGTTTGTCTTGACTCCTTCAAACAGGACTTCAGTATTCCACAAGGGCCCTGCACAGGTGACAAATCCCATCTGCACAGTGGCTGACTGCAACTGGTGACCCCAACCACAGCTTGTGCATCAAAGTACAACCCTGATCAGGAACAGCATGTCAGGGATCCCCAGTGAAATATCAAACTCCACCCAGAAAGAGGGACAGAACCCAAAGGCAAGTCTCAGTTACTGCTCTCAGCTTTCCACCACACTCCTTTCTACATGGTGGTGGTAAGTGATATATGTGCTATCAGTTTCTCAGTTGTCTAAAAGCAATTACATATATTACTTGCCAAAAAACACCATCAACACTGAGAATTTGCATGTAGTGTATCTGTATCCAGCCAGTTTCCACTGCCAGGTCTTCCCCTTACTCATCACTGTGTTACTTGTATTCACATTTCATTGCTGGAATACTCAGAATGGACGCACAAGGGATTTCCACATGAACATATCAAGTGTTCACATGTGAATGTCACCTCAGATCTGAGACAATATTCCCTAAAAGTTTTCACAGCCATGACTCATTTGTGGTCTTTTTCCAAGGTTTACAAGTGTTTTCTGCAGTGTTGCTGCTGCTAAACCTCTCAAATATAGGATTTGAGAGCAGATCTGCCTGGACCACCCTGTCTCAGGGAGTATCCTCCTTACACTGAGTGCATGTTTACTCCACTGAGTTGTAATGTAAGCATTTATTTAAAGTAATTGCAGTTTTATCAGGAGTTAAGTCACATTTAGAAACAGAATGCCACAGGTATGGTGTGTACCCAGTTTTTGTTTCAGAAATAAAAGTCTAAGCTGAACTTCAGTGTGAAATTGAATTCCTACACTCTGATAGTATCTCTGATCATATCTGCAGGTATTAATTGCTCTTCTAATAATACCAAAACTAACTACATTAATGCTAACAGTAGAAACATGGACTACTGCAACTTATTACCAAGGTCCCAATGTATAAAGACATACATTGTCCCCTTTTACTCCTCCAAATAAGACTGGTTGAAACCAGCACAGTGTCCAATTCCCTGAAGACTTTATTAACTCAGGCCTGCAGTGTTAAATCAGTCAGGTACCAGATCAGACAGAATTAGATTAGACAAATTAATCAGTGGAGGATGCATTGTACAATATCCAGTTCAACCTGCCTGCAGTTATATTACATTTAGAATTTAGGGACAAGTTTCAGTCTTTAATGACAAATTCACTTTTTTCTTCACATGCCAGAAATTAGCTGGCAATGTACTGTGTGGAAAGACTAAAATAGGAAAAACAATTGCTGCACAGTATTAGCATACTAGGCTGCTTGGTAGTTTGGGATTCCCAAGGCATAAAATACATTGAAACCCACTTGCAAATTTGATCTGTTTAGAACTTTGCTGCTTTATCTGCAGTTGAGCTTATTTAAATTGAACATTCACTTGTGCTACCGCATTTTTGAAAAGAAATAGTTCAACAATATCTTCTAGTAAAGTTTTGCCTCAAAGAACTCATTTCCCACCTTTTGTCCTGACCACTGCATTGTCTAAAGGATCCTGAGCTATTCCAGATCTAAATCTTTAATAATATTTTCATTCACCCAGCTCCTTTGCTCTAGGCACTCAAAATATGATTTTTGTAGGGCTTTCAATTAAGATCAACAGCACAGCTAACCATGATTCTTTAACAGGGTGAAAATGAGAAATGGAACAAGATCCACTACAAGCCAAGCCCAAACCCAAAAATAAGTGAAACATCCTCTCCCTTTACATGCTTCTCCCACTGTCAAATGTTATATATTTTAGAGAAACTCAGAAGAATTGACTACATACTCAAACATATTAAAGGCTGGACATGGCATCTGCATTTCCATCCCAATCTTTGAGCAAAGGCAGCAGCAACAGAATGCTCAGGAGTGGGTTCTGTTTATTATGAACATCCCCAAGAACTCTTCCATCTGTCTCTGCCAGTGCTCCCAAAACCTTACAGCACAAGAGATCTTTTCTATGTGATGAATTTGAGCCAGAAATCATAACTGTCACTGAAGATAATGGGTCTTTTTAAATGAATTTTTTTTTTGGTAGGTAGTAACAAGTTTTCATTCTGAAAGAACAGCTGTGCCAAAGAAATTTAGGTCATGAAGATTCCATTCTTTTCTACGAAAGAAAATGTCAAAGGAATTTTTCCCTCAGTGTGAATTATTAACATTTAAAAATTTCAAGATGATAAATCAACAGCAAAATTTAAAGCTTTCACTCTCCAAAAGAACAAAAAAAAAAAATTTCCTGTTTATCCTCACAGAAATATTTCCCCTCTTTCTAAAATAAAATTTATTAGAATTGACAGAAATTTGACAAGCACTGAAACTTCATCAGAACTTAAACTTTAATCACGTGTGTTGAAAATTGGTATTTTTCAAGCACCCTCCAAGCAGGAGCAAACAACATAGTAAGAAGCTGGGCATCACCCACCTCCCACTCTGCAGCAGGAGATGACAGCACATCCAAAATTAACTTAGCTTGTTCTCGGTGTCCAAATAAAAGATCCTTCACGTACTGCATGCACTGATTCAAATCAATGAATCAAAGTCTCCCTCAGAGTCAAAACAACTGCTCCTCTTGGCTCAACTCTGCAACAATTCTCACTGAAAATTTATTTTAGCTATGTGGCTTCAAACCTAGGAGGCAAAATACATGAACATGAACTGCTATTGCCAAAGCATTCCAGAAAGGGAACAAAGAACCCAAATATGGGTTTGGCTCTACCTCTAAGAGCCCTGAGATTTGGATAGAAGATCATAATGCAAGGTTAAAGTTAACAAATATTGATGAGGGATGCAGCGTAATGTCATGTCTGCTAGGGGCAGAATTACAGAAGAGTTCAATTTTATCCTTTTTGGGGGGAAGAAAAGACCTACAGGTGTTGAAATTCATAAATAATCTAGCTCTACAGTTTTATTATTCTCCCTGTCTTGCTTCTAGCTTCAGAAATCAGTGCCTCAATTTTTATTAAAGATGATAAAACAGTGCAGGTCTTGCCTAGTCTCAAGAAGGCAATGACACGAGAAGCAGGATCTGTATTACACACATTTGTATGGATGGATTGGACCCAACAAATGAATTAGCTCAATCCAGCTCTTCACAGCTAGCACAGAATCTTGTTTTGGATTAATTTTCAGGCAGAAGAACTGTTTCACTCAGAAGATGAAGTGTTTTGGAATGAGTTTGAATGAGATAGTTAGAAACATCACATCTAATCTTTTTTTAAATCACACACATTTAAACTGCCACAGCCAAAGAGCCTGTTCACATTCTGCTTTCAACCACACTAGTAAAAAATCCAAGGGAAAAATATCATAAAAACCTTATCTGCTCTGTGATCTTTTGGGAACTGAATAATAATAATACTTAACAGTGATATAGCACTTTAGTTCTTCAATGCACTGCATAATCATTAACTGAAAAAATAATCTGACAACAATAACTCACCTACCTCCCATCTGCCACCAGCACTGCACTCCAAATGAGAGCACTGCAAAGAGAACATTACTCAGCGCAGCCAACACCAACTTTCTTATTTTGTTTCTCAGATTTATCTGGTGCAGCTCCTGCAGGGGGAAAAGGGGCCTCGAGGGCAGCCCCAGGGAGGAGAGCCCTGGGCAGCCACAGCTGAGGAACTCCTGCTGCAGCTCAGGGGATGCTCAAGTTCAGCCCAGCCCACAGTAGCTGAGGGCCATGGTCACTGCAGGACTGAGGCTGGCTTATTCCAGACAGGAAAAATAGTCACTGTTGATGTTTGAGTTAAAACCAAACCAAATCCCACAGAATTCTTCAACTGCCAGCTAAACACAGATTTATTGACTAACTAGAAAACTCCTCTGTCTCTGGCAGGGATGTGGAAGG
This sequence comes from Nesospiza acunhae, assembly GCA_013398715.1. Taxonomy (NCBI): domain Eukaryota; kingdom Metazoa; phylum Chordata; class Aves; order Passeriformes; family Thraupidae; genus Nesospiza; species Nesospiza acunhae. The sequence continues at coordinate 326,580 of VZSU01001764.1, forward strand.
CATGGAATAGCCTAGGAACAGAAAACTGAGTTTTCAGGATTCTCCTTCTCCAAAATGTGCAATTTAAAATTGTAAATGCAAGATTTCCACACAGATTGACTGGATTACTACAAATACATCAGGTAACATTAAGTGTTTCTGCATTCAGTTTGGGACACGTAGGGTGAAGCAGCAATTTATTACTAACTGGCTACCTCTAAGTTACCTTACCAATTTTTACATACACATCCTAAAAAATTACTGTATAGCAATGAAAACCATGACAAGTAATCCAGAGCATTCAAAAGGTCACTTTCTCAAAAATGCTCCCTGAGATAGGAAATACACAGAAAAAGGAATCCCTGATAATATCTCTTTGGGAAAGCAGCTGCAGCAAAGCAGATATACAAAAGAGAGAATTTTCAGATTTAATCTCTCCCCCAACTATTTATTCCTTCATTTATGTCTTCTATATAAACACTTGCAGCTGGGCTGTGTATTCTAGGTATTATGAAAATAAATCCTTTATTTGCATTTTACCTTAATCTGGCTTGAATCAAGGGGAACTTCAAGGTAACTATCCAAAAAGGACGTATCTCCTAAAGGCAGAACAAGTAAAAAAAAAAAAAAAACAACAGAATACAGGGATTCCTTTACAAGTGCTTTGGCTTCTCAGCACATTCTCCAAAAGAATAACACCATTTGTCCAAGACAGTTGGACTGGTTTGACAATGACCACTGAAGGATCAAGAGAAAAATCACCTTTTAGTTAGTTAGATACAATCTGTGGAACATTCCATCTTTCTGCTGGGATACAGCAGAGCTCAGCTCAGTGTCAGATCTATGTAGCAAACGCCACCAGAGGTGCCATGTTCACAGCAAAACTGGCCACTCATTGCTGTACCTGGCAGTTTTCAAACCCCATTCACTCCAGAAATGCTTTTATTCACAACTTGTTTGCATGGCCCAACTGAATTTGGGCGTAATTTACTGTAAATATTAGAAAAATTATACATCCTAAGCTTTAGTTATCTGGATATGCCTCAGGCCATCTAGTGAAGGCACAGAAAACACCACTGCTTTGGGAAGTACTCACAAGGCAGCTTATCTGAGGCTCACTAAATTATGGACCCAGTACCTTGGGAGGCACAAGTTATCACATGCAGTCACAGACAGACACACAGATCTTTCTTCTTTCTATGAACCTACATTTTGTGGTGTACATTATGGTCTCTATATCAACTTCTATTCTGCTGAAGAACCCTCCTGGCTGTGCACAAAATCAAATTGTAGCACCACCTTACAGAAGTTATCAACATAGGAAGTCCATTTACCATCTTTTGAGAAAAGGGCACAAGCAACGCAGTTCTCTTTGTCATAAATAATTTACAAAGCATTAAAGAAATTAACACCATGTGAGTCAAAAGTTATACAAGGAATAAGAAAGCAAAAATGACAATTTCTTTGTTCACAAGTTAAAGTGGGTTTTTAAATTATTATTTAAAGGAATGACTGTTTTTCCTCTCTTAATGGACTAATGCAATAAAAACTAGTTAGAAATCTTCTATTTCCTCTTTCTTCTCTTCAAGCCTGTATGTAATTATTTCCTTCTGTTGTTGGTAGCTCCTCCAGGCGGCAGAACCACAAAGTAATCCAGCACCACATTTCCATGGGGTCATAAACCCTGACTAGATGACAGTTAACCCCAGCGGCCAGTTTGCTAAGGAAGGGTCACAAAAAGACATTTATAATTCATGACCAGTGTGTTTGAATGCATTTCAAACATTGTTTATGCCCTCTGGCAGTTTTACAGCTCTTCACAGCAAAGCTTTCCTTCTGTAAATACCCACAGCTTCAACTGGGGACAGCTCTTCTCCAAGGTGCCTGCACTCTGCAGGTGCCACAAACAATGAACTCATTTATTCTAGCAAGTCCATGCTTTTTGTCAATAATGAACCCTGCTACTCATCTCTCTAGAACTATAAAAGGGTGGTTTTGTCCTTGTTGTTGGACAGCCTTGTCCTTGTGTGCAGTCACTATAATATGAACTTCCTCCATTACATAAATCAGTTTCTTCATGATGATGTCCACTTAGCTCATTGATTCACAAATGCAGTACTCCATTTTTGTCCTTTAACACTGCCATGCTAGCTTGAGTACTTTTTCCACAGGAAAAACAAACAAAACACCAAAAAACTCCCTCTAAACCGCTTCAGTAAGAAATTAGATTGCTCTTTCTTGCATGGTACCTAACAACAAGCAGCCTATATAACAGTGCAGCAGTGACTAGAGAAGAGAAACTAAATTCAGATTGAGATTCAGCAGCAAGGTTTGTTCTCCTCACCCCACTTCCATTACCTCTCTAGTCTGCACTTAACAAAAAAAAAAAAAAATGGAATTAGGGCAATCCCAAAACTAGCAGAACACAATGCAAAATTACTTTATTGAAGAAAGAAATTTCACAACATTTTTTTCTCATTATTTCCTTTAAAAGAGTACCTTTGGAAACATTCTCAGAGATGTGACCTATCTAGGAATAGAAGAAGAAATCAAAGGACTGAGTTTAGCAGAGATGCCCAGAGCATAGCTGTAGAAGAAGAGAGTTGGAACATCTGTGTGACAGCAGTAACTTCACTGATGCTGGAGTGCACCCAGAGCAATCTGAAGTGGAAGTGGCTGCAGATTCAGGAAAGAACAGCAACAATTTATTTTATGATGAGCTAGTCTCACTGCTATCCTCCAGTCTCTTGCCATTAACATATCTCCTCTCTGTTCCTGGTAAAATCTAGCCCTGTGTATGATTTACTACTATCACAGCCCAAAATCAGATTAGGCAATCCACATTATCCTGTAGAACATGCATTAATAATTCTTACTCACAAAAAATAGGTGTCTTTTCTGTACACCACATTGCCCAGGTAACATCTTTGGGTCACAACTCAAACCAGCTGAATTACTGCAGCTCTTGCCCATTACCAACAGAATCAGAGCTGGATTTGCCTATTCCTCAGAATGCTATCACTGTTACCTACCTTCTTCCTCGTGAGTTGCAAATCTAATAACCTCACACATAACAGGAAAACACATCTAAAGCACACAAATCCTCTGCATAGGGTTCTACATAGAAGAAAACGTTAAATTGAACCTCATAATTTTTTCCTCATTTAGTTAAATACAATACCTAACAGCTACTTTCTGGGCACAAAGCCCTTGCCAGCAACCTTTCAGATTTAAGTGCCATGGTTTGCAGAACTGTTCCCAACAAGCACACACACAGAGAAACCCCCTGGAGAAGCACTAAGTATTGGTGCAACACAGTGTTGCTTATCTTCCTTTCAATTTTATCCTCTTAAGTTGTGCTGTTTGAAGCAAAATCAATTCAAGTCTCTTTGGTTACTCTCACTTTCAAAGTCTGAGCCATTACCTGGAGCACTGCAGCACTGACTTAGCTGCACTCATATCTATTTCAGGTCTCAGTGAATAATTCTGTGCTGTTCATATTGCATTATGCTCAGCAGTGTTGTATTTCCCAGTTAGTTGTTTAGGCACTGGCATGTTTATGTTGTCCATGACAAAACTGGAAGAAATTAACTGTATTCTTGTAGGTAAAGAGGCCATTATATTTCTTTCAGCATTTAAATTCTAGAGAAACTGAATAAATAATTCATTCCTCTATTGGTAAAGAAGAAATGCATTTGCTAATTAAGGATCAGCTGAGGTTTTCCATAAGAATGCACCTCCCATACAGAAACTTGGCATTTCTCCTTCAAAAATATTTTATTAATAAACAATTGACAAAATATTTTTTGGTACAAAACTGGACTAAAATTTTGATAAGAAATTAGCACTGAAAATGTAGATATTGAAAAGCCATGCTGCAGCATATCCATGGATAGAAAGGTTCTCATGTCAACCAATATGAATTTGTTAGTACTGTGTGCAGGTTTGGACATGATGGAAACATCACATTTGGGGAAGTTTTGATTCTCAATAACCATGATCTCTGTGAGAAGAAAAATCTTCATTACAAAAAACACCAAAAAAAAAAATCAGGATGGGGAAGAAGGGAGTCTGTCAAAACCTAGTATTCCCAGTCACTTCTTCTCTGCTAGGACAGCATCAGCTTGAGCCAACTCCAAGTGCTCTCCCCTGCACAGCACTGCAGGCCTGGGGAGCTCTGTCCTCACCCGGCCTCAGCAGCACCATCCCTCTCCAACATATTGCTTGCAGCAGTTTTGTTAAAGCTGTCTGGAGGAGCTCAGTATAGAACAGCCATCCTTAGTATTCAGCCTTTTCAAGCAAAGCAGCGCCCTTCATGTAACAGCTTTTCCCCCGGGAATATTTCTATGGAAAATCCAGGTAAGGAAACTGACAAGTGAAAACCTTGTTAAAAATTTAAATTCCCTAACAAATGTTCATATTTGTATGCCTATTTTCTCGGGCTTTAAAAAATATAAGCTGCATTTAGAAGCAGCTTAGATATAAACTAGCTGAATTAAAAAAGTGTTATTGAAGGAATAATGAATAAACTTTTACAAATAGCTGAGATCCAGGGGTTTTTTTTGTGTAACTATCCTTCATCCTTAGGCAACCAGACAGAAATCCCCTCTAAGAGAGGGGTCCTGTGGATGAAGGTCAAAAGTAAAGCATTCCAACAACGTCCAGCTACTTACACTGCAGAGGGGAGTAAATAGTTACCTGAAACCTTATTCTTGCATATTTTCACCCACTTGTCAACAAATGAAGCAAATGCCATATGCAGCTCCTGGTCTTTTCCAATAGCTTTCAGGAACTCTAAAGTTCTTTTTTGAATGTCAGTATTATTTTTGGCTAGGTGACCCAGTGCAGGAAAGGATAAGGGTTTGTTGGGGGCACTCGCTGGGGCAGAAGGCACAATTTGGTTACTGTGGCATTTAGATTGTTCAGGTGCATTAAAGCCCCACCAACATTCCATGTGCTTCAGCAGCGCACGAGAAGCTCCAGCAGAGTGGTCAGCAAGACAGGAACCCATAAATCAGCCCGTGGCCACAATATGGGACTGGTGGTTACAAGCACATTAAGGGAATTCAGAGCAGGGATGGTGAGAAGCCAACTCATTAAAGTGACAAACAGCACCCAGATGCAGGAGCATCTGCTCACAGAGCCAGACACCTGCCCTTGCAGGCACTCACTGCTCTCAGCCACAGGCTGGGAGAGGACAGCTGTGCTGGCACCTTGGGACAGGGACACATGAAGGCCCAGGCAGCCAGAGCAGGAGCCCAGCTCAGCCTGGGGCCACCTGCACCCTCCAGTGCAGGGCAGGTCCTGTGTCCTACAAAGGCAACAATTATCTTCGATAATGACCAAAAAAAAAGGCAACAAAACTAAACTCCCTTTCTTAATTTCCATAATCAGTTGATCAGCTATTAATTTAATGGGGCCTCAACTTGAACTAGATTACAGCAGAGGAAAAATCCTTACTGATAAAAACCATGAAATTCAGGAATATAGAAGCACAGCAATGTGCAAGCAGCAAAGCTGAAAAGCAGTCTTTGGATGGGCTCAAGCAGAAAGCCAGATAAAATACAGTGCCCAAGAATGTTAAAGACAGACATAGGGCAGAGACCCTGCCCCAGAGCTCTTCCAGGGGGCTTGGGAATTGCTGACAGGGACAGTTGTCAGGGAAGATCCTGCTTTACAGACAAATGATAAGGTGTGGAGGCTCAGCAAAACATGTTCATTTAAAGATAGATGAAAAAAATAGACTGCAGACATCGGAACACCCATTCTTTAAGGGAGTGCATGATTTAACTAGATGTGCAAGTCCTCATTTTAGGATCCACTGAAGGCTAGGAATAACACATGAGTAATCATAACATTAAATTAATGGAGTGTTTTCTCTAGACTCCTTTGACTATTCATGAAGCTGAGGCTCATTGCCTTGCTGTCCAAACTAGATGTCCTAAATAAGGCAAATACCTCAGGCAATACATTATTTTTTGCTCCAGCTAGATGTTTTAGCAAGTAATTTTGAAGAGATTTGCTTAAAAATTATGGTATTACAAGCAAAAAATCCACAGGAGAGTATCAAGCCAGCTGCAGTTACTTAAGCAGCATAACAACTACTTGAGTTATTCACAAGAATTCATTCAAAACTGGAAGTTTTCAGTCCAAGTATTTGCAAGAATTTAGCTCAGGCCCCAAAGGGCAGAAGTTAATTTAGGAATGGGACATTACAGTAACAGGCATGAATAAGAGGCCTCTTTAGGTTACAAGGACAAGTCTTAATGATAAACTAAGGGTCTCCAAGCTGACTGTCAAAGCACATAATCAATTTAAAGACCCAAACAGCAATTAATGTAAAGCTTAATGACATGACCCAGCTGGGCCAGTTACCCTAAACACAGTAAGTCAGAGGTATTATTTATCAGATTATCTATGCAAATATCATCAAAGAACACTGATGTGGAGGCTCTGTGGTCCCGGCAGTGGTGAGGCAGGTGACAGCACTGAAGGGACCATGAATGAGCACTCCTCTGCTTGACCCCCCACATTTCCCTTCCAGGGCTTCACTCTTGCAATCAGCCTGCATTAAGGGACAGCTTTCAGTGCAGAGTTGAGCTCTAAGTTCCCAAATCCGTTCAAAACCAATACTTAAAATGGAATTATCATTTTCTAATGGAACCAAGCTGTGCTTTCTCCCTCCCCTCCTTTCATAAATGTCAAAACAAACCCAGTTGGCTTACTCACTCACAATAGAGAACCTTTCACCATGAAAAACATTGCATAGCTATGGTTCAAGGGGAGGTCATCATCTATATATTTGTGAGATCCAGAGACAAAAAGCTTCATAAGGCTTTTGTTACCATAGCAAAAAAGCTGCACATGCAAGAAATTAAACTCTAATTGCATTTCCCTGAAATTAGCAATGACAGCTGCCCATGTATCACAGAAAGCAGAAAAACACAAAGCTAATCTGCAAATACAATTACAACATTTTTGATATTTAAATGTGAAGCTTAAGCTATAATGAACTAATGAACCAAATTAATTTCAGATTTCCAGGTATAACAGAGCCACTCAATTTATTTCTAATTGCTCTATCAAGGTTTTTGGCTCTGAAATGAACATCAAGGTACATCATCCAGGCCTGAGCACTTTGTAGGTCTGCATTTCTCAGACACCTCAAAAGGCACTCTCATAAACACTTCTCTATAAACCACGGTGCTTCATATAAACACAGTCAGAGGTTAAAGCCACATGTCAGTTACTGTAGTTCTTCAAAATGTTAGTATGATGATGGACAAATAAACTTAATCATTTCTAAAACCTGATTATTTTGAAAACATAATACCAAGTATACATGAAACAGCAAAAACTTTTGTCCCTGTATCAAACTCTCAAAAAATTCCCATTCAACCTAGAGTCTCATTTTCCAGAGTAAATCTGCCCATTGGGCTCATGGTAAAGACTAAACCTAAAATAATATTACAAATGGCTCCACTGAGCTTGCAGCAAATTATGAGTTTTATAGGTGGAAGGGGAAAGGAGGTTTTATGGTAACACTAAAATGACTGGTGCACAACACCATAAAGCTTCCTGCTGCTTGAAAAAGAAGTGCTCCATATTTAAGAGGCAAAAAAGGTGTGTGAAAATCTGTATAAAACAATGGATATAGTTTCTCTAAGTCGTTGGATATATTTAGATGTGCATTTCTTAAATGTCACAGGCTAATAAACAACAAAAAGCCTCCAGATTGTTTCCTAGCTTTGTTCTTAGACGCACAACACGAGTTGTACGAGAAATGCAGCACCTCTTGTACAGTTTGAAGGCTCTAATGCAGAGCTCCAGCGCCAAACTTAGAAGGAAAATGTTATGGTTTGCTCAAAACCTCTTACACAAGCAAAACTGGACATGTTTTCATAGTCAGATGGTGTTTATTGCTTTAATACCCTTTAAACCATAATTGACCACTGCTTGAGGATGGTTGATTAAAGCCCTTGGGAATGAAAATTTTACACTGGTGCTTTGAAAGAAGTCCTGTCCTTACAACCCCACACTTTTAAAACCAGACTCCACAGAGAATTCTAGTTCTGCAGCATTTTACTGGCAACCTAAGCAAGCTGGGTCCAATTACACAATTTTGAAGGTGACTATTGGTATTTCTCGTCTTTAAATTGCTTTCTAACATGTCAACAATTTTGCAGAAATCTGATCAGCAGACCTGCAAAGGAAATATCTTCCCTCTCTAACAAAGATTTATGATGCTGAGTTCTCATAATTCAATACATGACAAAAAATAATCTTATTAAACAAAGATTTTAATCTTTTTTCTTATTGTGATGAATCATCAATATCATGCTTTATCAATCACACAATAGAGTTGATGAGAGCTTTTGTGCTGTACCCAAGTTTTAACCTTAATAAATAGCTATTAATATCTTTTATATATCATTCTATAAAAAATGACCATATGAAGAGATGCCCTTCCAATTTTGCATCCTGATGAAGAATAAATGCCTTGCAACTAAGAGCTGCTCAGTGCTAATTTAACCATTGCTAGTTCCATTGCAATAATCTCATCCTTCAAACACCGGCAGTAATTACTGCCTGACAAATGTTATGCTTGCTAGTGGGTTTGTTTGGGGACATCATGCATCTTTTTACAAATCGCCATTTAAACAAGAACAAAAAAGGAAAACAGAAAATTAACTAACTTTTGGACAAAAATATAATTGTTCAGGCCACTTCAAAGATTCTTCTGATCCACATTGCATGACACACATTTCATTCTGCATGCTGTGCATGCAGAAACCAGCATGTGACAAGTACTGAACAAGTAGGTTTGACTTTTAATAAATATTTTTAAATTAATTTATAAATATTAATTTATCATTTAAAATATTGTTATAAATTTTATTTTTAATTTATAAATATTTTTAAGTCTAGGTTTCAGTTTCACATTTTACATTTACAGTTTATTGCTACTCTTCTACCAGGTTTTGTACAGCTCATTCACTTTTAAAACAAAACAGTAATGACAAAGTTATTCAAACAATATCCATTTTGTTTAACAACTAACCAATTGACTGAAATGACAGGGTCCTATTTCTCATATATCAAAAGTCAGAGGTAAGACAGGCTTAAGGAATACAGCTGCAGAGCAGCAAACATTAAACCTTGTGCATAGTAATGAATTAACAAAATTCACTTTGATGTTACTTATCACAGAGCTACAGCACGTTGACTCAAAAAGTGGGAAAATATCCTGGCACTTAAGTATAGTCAAACTCATTCATTTCCAATCTCTGTACAGAATAAAGGCAGAGTATGACAAAAAAATAAGAAAAGTCCACATTTTCAGAATGAAGCCGCACCACAATTCCATGTTCTTAGCAACTTGCATCCACTGGGTTAAGATTGTGGTAGAAGACAGTAGAAGAAAAAAGTGACTGGATGGTCAAGGAGTATTTGCAATTGGCTCTTGCAATACTCAGGGCTGAAAAACTGCACAAAATTGGCTTCTGTCTAACTACAAGATAATGTCATATAGAGCACTGCCTAGAGATTGTATCACTATCTGCTCCTGGCTCTTTGCTACAGACACATTTTTCTACTAAGAATAAAAATTACATGAAGAGGTTTTGTTTTTTTTTTTTTTTTAATTCTATTTCTTCTTTAAAACTGTTTCCTTTCATTGAACAAATATTAACAGAGAACTATTTGTACCTATGGCTTTTTGAAGAAGGACCAGCTTGGCAGATCATGCCATTTAGAGACAGTGAACTCAAACTTGACTCAAGCAGCTGTCTGCAGCATAGTCAAGTTTGTCCTAATAATCTAAAGTTCCAGATCTCACAGGGTTGTAGTAGCAAGCAACTCCTATCAAAAGTATTTGTATTTTCATCAGGGCAGAAATCCATGGCAGTGAAATGTTGCCTTGGTCCTTGCTTTGATTTCTGACTGATTGTAAATTATGAGGCAATTGTATCAGCCTTACATTCCATTGGTTTGGATGTTTCAAGTTGCAGCAGTGCAACTACAGACTCTTGTTGTCTGGGGGAGTTATTATACCTAATAAAGCAATCAGGAAAAGTAAAGATCCATTCCTTACTACCACGTGTTTCTAGCAACACCATGTCTCTTGGAAGGGAACCTTCTGCTCTTTGGGATGCATCTCACAATCTGTCGATGTAAGCCCTGGGTATTAAAAAGTGTTTTTATCAAGACAAAAGTGGTGGACATAGCTAATCTTATAATAACTGAATTTATTGGGCAAAAAGTGGCTTTTCTACAGAAATCACCTACAAAAGTGGAAATAAAATTGGATATCTATATAAAGAGAGGACTAGAGTTGTATTTAGTGTAATTAGCATCACAACCTCTTCCAAGCATTTAAATGATCACAAGCCAAGCACAAAAGCAATAAACAAACCACCAAGTTGAGCTATTCATTCAACTTCCCACAAGAATTCTGATCACAAGCACTAAAGGCATTTTGCTTTCAAAGACTCTTCCTATCAAACCTAGCAGCATTTACATGCACTAAATGGATAAAAAATCCTAGACCAATTTAATGTGTTTTTTTAAAAAAACAAAACAAACACAACAGTTAAGATTCAAAGAAAGAATTCCTTGAAAAGTGTATTTTACCATGTCTTTGTTTGAGGCTCTGCATTCATACCTTAGCTAACACCCAAAGCAAGAAAATGATACTTGCTCAGTCACAAAGAAATCTGTTGCCATGGGAAACCCAAAGATATCAACTCAGGAACTGATAGCAGGAGTAAATGAAAACCCACTTTTCAGACATACAAAGAAAGTACAAATCAACACACAGGGCTATGCAGCAATTGTGATTTAATCCTAATTTAGGCAAAGGTATGGGACTTTTGGTGATGGAAGCTGTATCTGCAGTTGACATTTTTGTTTTAACTTAATATCCTTCAGAGACTCCCCATTCTGCCAATCCAGAGTGACATAAACAGACCTGTATGTTCACCCCAGTGTACATTTTCCCATGAAATGCTTTTCCCACAGATCCCAGTCGGCTCAGCAAAATAAAAAGCAAAATAATCATTGAGAACAAACTCATCCTTGTATAGAATATGATATTAAACTCCTTTTCAAGATCTAACACAAGTTACCTTGAAGAAAACCTAGTCTTCCCCTCTCAGATAGAATTCAAGTATGAACTCCTAAGCACTCACCAACTGATATTAGCTCATTTCAAGAGATTTCATAACTCACTTCAAAAATGTGTTGTAGGCGTTAACATGAGCGAATCTAATTCCAACAAAATTTTGCTGACAAAGCACCGAAGTTAAATAATTTTTAACTTGCTAATGACAAATGAGATGGAAGGCACTCATATTAGGGTAATAGCTTCATAATATACTCAATATCCAGAGGATGAAAACTTTGTTATTAATCAATAATCCATCAACCACAGTATTGTATTGGTATTTAAATTTCTACTAAAATTTCTGAGAAGAAAAGCCAAGGATGTTCTGTTCAACTTTGAAAAAAATTACTGGATTGATTAATGAAAAAAAAAAAAGGCAGCAGCAAAGTGCTTTGCTTCAGTCTGAGTTCAGACTTTAGGTACCCCAGAAAACACAGTCTCAATAGGTAAATGCATCAAGACTGTTACTGGTGGGAACAAGAGTTTTATTCAGAGCTGCATTTCAGACCAGTCAAATCTCTTGCTCGTTTCAGATCAGCGTGCATTTCCCTAGCACCATAATTCATCTTCCTCACAGAAATTGTGCCTCAGGCTCTCATACAGTCTTTGCCAAATTAAAAAAAAATTATGATACCTTCCAAAATTAAATACCAATTTTGTGCTGTACTTTTCAATGTTCTTGATTTGTGGTCACTGGCGCCTAAAGGTAGAGGCTCATGGGTATTATCTTGTCATTGGCTGCAAGTGGCTCACCAAACTCCCAGCTGAGATTTTGTTTACTTGTTTAGTTCACAGTTTCAAGGATCCATAGCATGCACATAAATACTTTGATGTGTCACTCTGTAGAGGTTGCCCATGAGAGAGTAACTTCAAATGCTAAATATTTATCTTAACACTATTAGTAATTAGACAGTAATTTAGACTCATTATTGTGGCAGTCCTCCAATATAATTCTTGAGCTCAAAGAGAAAACACAAGCACTCTGCTGTGACACTCACCCACTCCTGTTTAATGGCCAGACAACAAATCTGTAGGTTCCCTAGTCACCTACAGGCTCCATGGCATGTCTAGACCAGCAATCCCTGACATTGGTAAGATGGCAAAAAAATGTTAAGATTAGGTAGAGCTTGCTCTTGCAGGAAAACTGTACCCTGCGAGACAGATTTTCACAGGAACAAATTTACAGTCTAGACCACTTTGATTTGCGCTTGTTTGCAGAAGTCACCAAGTGTTACATTCTCCCTAAACAGAATCACTCCCCTGGGAGGAGCAGAGTTGCTGTAGCACAAGAACTGAAGTTGCCTCATCTTGGAATAAATAAAGAACATGCATTGAGGGGTTGCCCCAAGCAAAAGTGACAGCAAGCATGCAAAAGCTGAAATCTTTGAGCATCCAGTCTAATGAACACGTTTTCAGGTCTGCCCTGTCATGGCATACTGGCTGGTAACTGAAAAGTTTTGCTTGCAGCTTGCATTTCAAAACATGTCCAAATAATCTACTTGACAGATAATGAAACCTCTTGCAATTACCTTTAGCTTGAAGCAGAGCTCTTCAACTATCATTTTCATATTGAGTCGTGATGAAGTTAATTATGTTTTCCTGCAAGCTGGAACCCACAGCCAAAACCAAAGTCTAATCAAACCAACTGGCACTAAGGCAGTGGTAAAAGAATCCTTAAAATACAGAACAGAATAAAATTACTCCTGGTCTTTGACAGAGTGACTTGGCTCCCTGTGGGGGATAAGGGTTAGATCTCATCACGAACAGCCAGAAGCCCTTGCAGTCCACTAACAAGGGTGGGGGATTACCAGGAGCTCCACATCTGTTATTGACAATGCTGATGAGCCTAATTGGCAACACACAGCTGATCCCCCCGAAGCAGCAGGGGAGAGAAACAAATAAAGAGCACAAAGGTGGGTAAGACAGTCTGAGCAATGCCCTGCCCAGAGTGGCTCTGGCTGAGCTGCTCTTGCACACTGCAGCTCACCAGCCCCTCCAGCAGAGAAGGGTCCAAGGCTGGGGCTGGTGCAGGATCAGCAGCGGTGCAATAATGGAGTTCTGGTAGACAAAGAACAGATGTACACAAACAATAAGCATGAGAGCAAGGCTTGTCCAGGAAGGCACTTTCTGGTAGAACAAACATGCCCTACCTGCCCCATACAAAATAATGTGCTTAAGAATTAGAGTTTTGACTTCTCAGCAAAATCCTGGCGTCTGGGACACCACTTTTCCTATTCATTTTGTTATTACAATATTTGTTTAAACAACAACAAACCCCCCCAATGTTACACTTAATTTTCAATCTATTTTGAGTATATTTTAACAGTTAAACTATGCTGAAAGCAGAATATTCTTGTTCATTACCAAAATATAACTCCCTTCCAGCACAAATTGGCTTTGAACAGGGCTTACTCTCTGCAGTTCAATGGCCAAGTTGTTACAGCATTACAGAAGCCATCTCAAGAGTCTGGAGCAAATACAAATAATGTCATCTGGCCTAATATCATAAAATTACATACAACCCAAGTTCCCTTACTGGCCTTTGCTCTTTTATTATCACTTACAAAATACAGGTTGCTGTCCGAGGAATTTTTTTGAAACAGGTGTCCCCTTGCAAACACTACCCTACAAAACTGCATTCCCTGCTTTCAAGCCCCTTTCCCCAGCAAGATCCCAGCTGCCAGGACATGCTGTTGAAGTCCATGAACTACTCTTAATTAAAATACAGTTAGACTGCTGATGTCACCACATGCCAGAAATATGCCAAAAGGAGAGCCAAAGTGTGCAATTAGTGAGCAACTGCAGCTACAGAGGGAAACAGAGCTTCAGAAGCAGCAAAGCCAGGTGTGAGCCCACTCTGAATACAGCTCCCTCGTGCACTCTCAGACTGGCTCTGGCCACCAGTGACACCCATGGTGACCTCAGTTTCCTAATTGGTTGTAATGTGCTTGAAAGACATTGGAAGGACTCTCTGAAGACTTTTGTAGGCTTTTCATTAACTTGTGAGATCAATACTGTCTCTCTGTACTAAGAGAATAAAAGGAACAAATTAGGACAAACGAAACCAGCTTTGAAACATTCTTGGGATTTTCCCACACTTGATATGGACCAAGTTATATCTGGCTCTGACATTTAATGTACTCCCCTTTGACTAAAGGCAGCCATTAGAAAGAAGAGTCAGGATTTTGGTATCATAGCCCACCTTAATATTGACAACTATAAAAATCTCTCCAAACATTATTATGGACAGTTTGCCCAGACATCTGCCTCAGCTGAAGTCACAATGTGTGCAGCAAGAGTACAATGATTCATCTTTCTTCAGCAGTCACAGAAATTTTCAAGCAATGATACAATTTTCTGTTACCATGAAATTTCAAGATGACTGCCTGGTTCGAAATTATAAAAATACCCACATTAGGAAAGGTAGGTGTATTAAATGTGCCTTTCTCCAGGGGTTATCAAGAGCTAATTAGGAAATTATTCAAATAAAGCTCTATGATTTAACATGCACTCCAGCAGATCCTTCAATTCTTTCCAGTTTTCTTTTTATACACATTTCTTGCATTCAAAAGTTTATTCACAAATTTTGTGAGTTCATAATTAATATTCTTCCAGGTGGTATTTGTCCAGACATTTCAGGGTGCTGAACTGTTACAGGATCTGTTTTACCATTTGGGATTAGGAATGCCTTGTCCCAAATACCTCAAAAATCCCCATTATCAAGCTTAGAAATTTATTTCATATGCAGCTGATGTTTTTTTCACTTTACATTTGTTGTCATTTACAGCAAAGGCTCCATGTGTTGTCTCCTTATCACAAAAGTTCCATACCTTGGTGTTTCTCATGGGCAGCTCCTCAGAGCCCTGACTCTTCTGCACAAAGCAGCCAACTGACCCCAGTTCCCTCTCACCCAGCCACCCCACTCTGTTATAGCATCTGCTTCTCACTGGGTACAGCTATGGCCTGGTAAAGTCAGGGCTGTTCCTGATCTTTGATAATTGGCCCAGCTGCAACTCCTTAGGGGTAAGATTACTTTCTGCACTATCTTTATTTTCTTATATTCTATCCCCCTACACATATTGAAACGAGTTACTTTTGCAAAACAAACAAAAAATTATTTTTCCTTGATGTTCAGCTGGCAGCCAGAATTAAAAGAGCATTTGGAGTGTTTGCTGAAAGGTGTTTGCAAGCTTTGGTCCAGTATCATGAGCCTGGTGTCCAGCTATAATTGTTCCTTAGATAGCACCTGCAGCTTTTCATGCCTCTGAAGTCCACAAGCCCTGTCCAGGTACATTGATAAGATTTCCAAGCAGGACACATCAATTCAGCAATCAAACCTTCAGTTTAGACAGGCTTCTCCTCTGCATACAGAAGGCAGCCCTCTCATTCTGTTTATTCTCCCATGTCTTTACTGAATTCCTTGCCATTTCATGGACATTACTGTAGATTTGTTTTACATGATCAGGAAACAATTTTTTTAAATACATGTTATGCATTATATATTACATGTATTCAGCAGGGAAGGAAAAACATTTCTGGAGTACAGTAATTTTACAGACTCTGGTTTCTAATAAATTTTCACAGCTACCCTAAACTGAATTAGCAAGTTCTAGTTTATTGTCAAGCTTGTGCACAACATCCCTCAGTGACATGTCAAATCCTTACCCAGGCAGCTGAACTCCTAAAGCTGTCCTCATTGGCAGGAAACTTGTCAGATTAAATTGCCACCTCTTGTCAGGTAAAGATGTATGATCAGATATCCCCCTGCTGCTGATGACACAAACAGTCCTTTCACTTTTTAGTATTATGAATCTCCAGTGTTTCTTACAATGAGCAGAGATGTATCTCATGGTGAGAGGAAATATTCCTTGCTGACCACTTTCAGCATGGTTTATTATAAATATAGACACAAGAACACAAAACCCCCTAAATTTTTTTTAAATTGTTTTGTCAGTTTTCACTTTTTCCCAGGATATTTGTTTATTTGTCTAGAGAATTAAAAAAAAAAAAAAAAAAGGATTTTCATTGTGTCTTGTGTCTTAAGTACTGTTTCCATAGAGTTGTCCAGATGCAGATTTGCTATTTCCAAAAGTCTGAGCAGGGAAGTTGGACCCTTCCAGCCTTTCCCATTCTGTGATTACTGTGCATTATTCCTGCTCTCTCCACCATGCCTTAGAAATAGGATTTTGCTAGAAAGAATTACCTGTTAATTTTGGGGGTCCTTGATTACACCAAGATCTGAGGAACAGAATAGGCAAGAGACAAGCATCCTAAGCTTTTTTGGTATTTACACTGAATTATTACTTTTATCAGCATTTTTCAAATGGTTACAATTCCAAATCCTTCTGCTGACTTATTCAAAACATCATCACAGAACGCTGGCACATGGGTATTCTAAACAACTTCTCCAAACTTGGAGGAAAAATAAAACCAACTAAACCCAAAGTATTTCTGACATACCTGCACAAAAAAAGTTTTGCTAAACTCCTTTATAAGCTGTATTTAAGCTTAAACAAGTTTAGCATTTCCACTTCGCACCCTCCAAGCTCCCTCTTCTTTAGATCTGCAAAATAAGTTTCAAATTTTTTTTTTCTTGAAAGAAGAAAGCAATAGCTCTACTGGGGAAAGAAATCATTCTTGTCCTCAATTTACAGTTTTCCAGTATTAACTGGAAGTTCCAGGCAATGAAACGTAGGGCTTTTTAGGCCAGAGACACAAACCCAATTTTCCAAACTCTAACAGTGCAGCTCAACAGAAGGTGGCACAAAAGTTTGATTCAACAGTTGAAACCAGAAATTCCTAATAGCAGGCAGAAACTTTTCCAAAGTCCTCTGAAGCACTAGTGCTGATTAGTGCTGTATTTCCTCACCTGCTTGCAGGAACACAGATTGCTTACTCTGTTCTCATCGCAAACTGAAATGGCTCCAAGCAGTGCCTGGGAGCATAATTAAAAAAAGTTGTGCCCCAGAGAAAGCTGCCGAGAAGCCTGAGCTAAGTGAGAAATGCACTCACAGCTTTTCCAGCTGACAGCCAGAGAGGAGCTGCATTGCAAGTTCAATAGACATCAGATACAAGGCAACGCTGGGAATGTTATGGCATTCTACTAAATTTTGCAGGTTTCCCAAAGACAGCTGAATGGAAGTTCAAACAACAAAAAATCAACACAAAATAGGTAAGAATCAAAAAAATGGTAAGAGTAAGTATCAAGCAGTTTTTAGAAATGGCAGAATTGGTGATAAAATAATTCAAACTTCTTCACTGAAAGCTTAAATGATGATAAAATGTTCAAAAAGGGATGCTTTTTTACCCCCTTTTATGTCTTACATAAAATGGACTCTTTCCACTAACCTTTCCTATGAACCTAGACCCCAATTTAGATAATTCCATTATCTTCAAAGAAGAAAGATATATTAGGAAAATGAAGCTATAGACTAATGGTACCTTATTAAAATCCTATTTACATAGAATTAACATAAATACAAGTTGGTAAACCATATGCTATCACATCTGTTCCTCTGTGTATTAATAACAAGACTGTCCCCTATAGGGCTCTCAAATTAATATGCATTAGAATATATTGCAAAGTATTTTGATTCTTTTGACAATATAATTTGCAGCTAGATTATTTGTAGGCTTCTAGCTTGGAATTACTGCTGTTGCACTATACATCAGCTGTTTCTTCTAGTGTGAATAAAGTACAACACCTGTCTCTTCTGGTGTTAAGACTTTATGGAATTGTGTCAATTTTCAAATGCTCAGCTCTTTAAAATTCAAGTATTTTCAGTTTGAATGTGTCAGAAGATTTCAGTCCTTTACCAACTATGCCATCATTTAAGAACTTTGTTTTCAGCTTCCAGGACACTTAATATATGTGAAACACCAGCAGTGTTTACTAATTAGGCTAGAAAAAAAACATCACATAAAAGAAAAAAAAAGCTTTAAATACGAAACTTAATAGATAAAAATTCAGTTTCAGCCACCAAACATTCTAAAAATGTGTTTGCATTTCCAATGAAACTAACAGATGCCTCCCTGCACTGAAAAAAGCAGGTGCTTGTATGAATGCCTCAATGCCTCAAGACTGATGGCATGATGGTGAAAGGACTTCAGATGTGTATTAATAACAGTCTTGATGTAATACGGAGAAATATGCCCGAATTTTCAAAACCTATAGAGGAAATACACTGAATAGAAATCTTACTGGAAGGTTATTCTTACTGTTCTGGAGCCCGACACATTATGTTTGAATTTTCAGTGGCTGCTAACAGAGGGGAATATCCAATATGGCATTCTCTATCCACAGGACAAGGAGACACGTTAATGAAACCATCTTTCTTGTGCTCAGGAGCCAAGGGACACCAAGGCCAGCCTGCTCTGCTCCAGCGCTGCCACAGGAACCCTGCAGCTGCTCGGGAGTCACACAAAGCTGACACAGATCATGGGAGTCCAGGTGCCAGGTATGAACTGCACCTCTTCTGGGATCAGAGGAGATTTAGAGTGGGAAAAAGAAAGATAAAACTGAGCAGTTCTCAGCTTGTTCCCCACTGGGTCTCCTTCTCCAAGATGGAATCCACGTGGCTTTTGTTTTCATGCTGAAACGATCTTCTGCCTGGCGCTCCAGTAGAAGATGCAGTGGTGCTCTGCAGGAGGCAGGGTGGGCTGTGGTATCTCCTGGAATGAAAAACAGCCTTGAGCATAACAGATCATCAGCAATTTTCACTGCTTTCAGGTAACAGAGCAGGAATCGCAATATTCAAAAAACAAATCAGTTGTGCAGTAGAGGGTTGGAAGCCATGCAGACAGGATTATAGTTGGGTTTTAGTTTTGGCCTGCAACTACCAAATTTTTCTGCTTTATTGCATACATTGTGCAAGGCTGCATTATGGATCAGATTGCTGCATAAGGTATTACAGAAATATGTGAGCTTTAGACTTCCCCCACTCTGTATCATCATGCCTGCAAAATTTCCTTCCCTTTTGCATATTCATTAATTGCCTGAGTTGTCCTTAAGTTCTGAAGTGTTTCTTCAATTTCCAGCCTAGACACAAATATAATGATTTTTCCAGCCAGAGACAAATAGATTGGATCAAGAGTAATCTTACTGAGTTTTGAGTTCCTAAGCAGTGATCACAAAGGGTCTCTCAGTTATAGAACAGTGACCCTTTTGAATAGTATTCACATATAATTAATATAAGCATGTCTTAATAAACCATATGCTCGCTCAGCTGCTCTTTGCTGTATTAATAACAAGGCTGTCCCCTAAGGGACTACAAAATGAATGTATATTAGACATATGTATCCTAATAACCAGAAGGTATCCCAGTTGTACTTGTCTTACTTTAGATAAGTATTTAATGCAGCATTATTTTAATGACTTTAAGAAAACATATGTCCCTGTCAGCTCGAAAATGCAGTTTATGAGACTGAAGCTGAATATTGGGATAAAAAAACCTCACAAATGCCATTCCTTCCCATTTTACATTAATAACTAATGGGATTGATAATAATGTGTATCTAATAATCTAATACACTTTAAAAGAAAAGGAAAAGTGACTATAAAGCAAAGTGCAACATATAAAACCTCTAAAAATATATAATTTCAGGTCTCATTTGCTGTTGCTCATTACCTTATGACACAGACTATAACAGACTATTGCTCTTCACAGTATTAAAGTAGGCAAACCCTATTTAAATAAAATAATCACCATTATCCCACACAAGAGTTCAGCTTGGAGTGATCTGAAATTTCCAACCACGTTTGTTTTCTTATCTGATTTATCACATGCAATTTATTTTATGATATCCTAGCTCCCCCACACTTTTGAAAGCAGAAGTGGCAAAATGAAATGCTAATCAAAATCCTAAAGAGAGGACATCTCTGAGTCAAAAAAATAGACAAATATTAACTGCAATAAAGATTCCTGCCTACGTCTCTCACTTCCAAAGGAAAGCCTGATCACTGATGTTTTGTCTTTTCTAGGATGGTTCTCGTAGGAAGCTTTGACAGAGAACAGACTGATCCCGCTGTGATTTATTAAAATGTGAATGTGTCTTTGTGTGATGGGAAAGAGCACAATGGCAAAGGAGGGCCAGGGAGATACTCAGAGGGCTGGAGCACCTCTCCAATGGAGACAGGCCGAGAGAGCTGGGGCTGCTCAGCCTGGAGAAGAGAAGGCTCTGGGGAGACCTCAGAGCCCCTTCCAGTGCCTAAAGAGGCTCCAAGAGAGCTGGGGAGGGACTTTGGACAAGGACCTGGAGTGACAGGACAGGAGGAATGGCTTCCCATTGCCGGAGGGCAGGGTTAGACAGGATATTGGGAAAAAATTCTTTGCTGCTGGGAGGTTAGTGAGACACTGGCACTGCCTGAGGCACTGCAGGCTGCCCAGAGAAGTTGTGGATTCCCTATCCCTGGAAGTGTTCAAGGCTAGGATGGGGCTATGTGAGTTTTGTTATGGTTGGATGAATAATTAATGAATAACTTTTTCTTTCACTGTTTCACATGAACACCTTTTCTCACCTCCTATGTGCACTTTCATCCTGCGCCACTTCTAAGTACAGATAGAAGAGGGGGATTTTTTGGGTGGTGGTTTTTTTTGTGTTTTTTTTTTTTTTTTTTTTTTTTTTTTTTTTTTGTGCAGAGTGGAGGGGGGCTGGAGAGAGGGACTTTTCTGCTGTGTGCAATGACCATAGGTACCCTGAGCAATGGGGAAACCGTACAAGTGTTGGAGGCACCCCAAATAATACACTCACGTTGGACGAAATTAGCAATTATCATTCTACCACTTCTACAGCTCTGCATAATAGATACAGCTCACAGAAGAGCTCAAAGCTACAGCTCCAGTTTTCTGAGCAGATGTGATCCCCACCTCACAAGATCCTCAGGTAGTTAACAATACACTTGTCATTTTGAATTGGATAAAAAGCAGCTGTTCTTTAAGCTTTCATTTCAAAGAAAATACATCCTGTTCTGCAACAAATGGCAATTAGCTGTCAAAAGGGGAATATTGAGAGCAGCTCTCCAGATAAAATGCTTTTGTTTATCATTAATTTATAACAATGCATCAAAAACTTGAGGAGTACAGGCAAGAGTCGTAGAATAATGAAAGCTGAATATTTTGATCAAAACAACTCCAGCAGGTTCAACATCTCCACTGGGCTAAGTTAGCTGAATTGAAATGTCTGGTCTCAATTGCTTGTTGCCGTGTTGTGCTTTCACCAGCTGACATGAGCAAACTTCTTTTCCTGACAAAAGACAAAATATTTCTGCCAGCTGAGGTGACATTGTGTTCATTCAATAATGATACAAGGCCCTGAGGTTCTTCAGCAAGAAAGATAACAGAGAGAATCCTCATTAACTAACTGCAGAAGAATGAAGGTCAACCCACAGAGAGAATTTCATGCTTACATGTCAGTTAGAACATTTGTTCTTCATTAATTCTTTAAACCCAAGCTGGGATATCATCTAGCAGCATTTTAATGTCCTGCACTCCATCAGAAATAACTCTTTGGATGTGGGTTTCTTTGCACTGAGCTTAAGACGCTTTTTTTTAGAAGCCATTGACTTCACAACATCGGACACTAATAATGTTTTGGGATTCTTACAAGACTGGATGTAATATAGGAAATAACAGTTTGGGTATTTCAAGATGAAATAAATGAGGATTGACATTATATATTCCAAGAAATTCACTATATGTTCATATAAAAATACCATCATTATTTTTATATTTGTGCACTACTTTGTTACTGCTGTATTTTTAAGTATTTTCTGGTGAATCAAAATATCTTATTTCTGTCAAGACTGTGCTCCCCATAGAGTGGTACAATTATATGCAAGATACTGTATTGTCAAATATGCAGATGCAACTATAAATATTTAGGTCTATTTACATCTGGGGACTTTTGGACTTGTGCTGTGTAATTAACAACTAAAAAGATGATAAAACCAACTTTTTCTTAGACTCTACAAAAAAAATATCCACGTGTCATGTTGTGAAATATTGTTCCACATTTTTCTCTCCCTGTGATGGCCACAAAAAATTTCCCAATCCAACAGCCTTCGGGTTCTGCATGATTATTGTTCTTAAGTACAGATCAGTTCTCATAGAAGTAACGAAACATAAAGCCCATTGTGTATGTGTATATGTGTGTGTGTGTGTAAATCTCTCTCTATAGATGTATCTATATCTAAATGTTTAATGGATATCCTTTTGAAGATTTAGTTCTTCTTATGATTAGAGACTGGGGGCATTCTGCGTACAATAGAATGGTAAATGTGGGACTTGGGAAGATTTCCTGCAGAGCATGAGCACAAGCAGGGACCCTTATCTGGTTCTGCTCAAACTGCCAGAAGGTTCCACAGACCCAGCAGCCCTGCCAGGCCTTGTGCCACAGCAGGACTGAAGGGCAGCAGCTGAGGAATTCCCATATTTCCTACCATCAGTCCTGGGAACCTCCATGTACAAGACAGCAACATTTTAAATATTTGCAGTTATTTGTAATTTTTACCTCTCTCTATGCCATATGACTATTGTGCTCTCAGGTTTATTTTAACTAACATGTTGCAATTAGAAATATCAGAGACATCAGAGAGAATTTGGGAGAGGAAATGGCCAGACAGTTACTGCTTCAAATGGAGAGGCTTATCCTGGTATCAAGTTTGTCCTAAAGCATTTTCTTGTAACCCCAAATGGTTTGTCCTCAGTGTCTCATTCATTTTATTGGTCACCTCTGGATTCTTGTCAGAAAAAGAAAAAGATGATGGAGAAGTGACTGACAAGCAAGAATATTTTAACTGAGTGTCCTTTTACTGTTTCTTCCAAAGCCTTGGTGAGTTATCCTAAATCTCCTTTTTAGCCAATGCTAACCTGATATCAATATATTATTTTATGAACACTGAGCAAATAGAGAATTATATAACAAATATCTTCTTTTCTAACACTGTGCATTATTTTATGAACACTGTGCACTATTTTACGAACACCGTGCACTCTTGTCTCTTTTCAGACTTGTGTTGATTTGTTTCAGGTTTAATCTGCAGGTGCCATTAGATTCCTAGATCAGCACAGAGCCCCAGTGCTCTCTGAAGGCAGAAGGCAGCCTGTGTCAGGGAAATTGACTGATCAGCATGCTGTCTAATCTAACACTGAGATAAAACCATACAATTCTTTGCTTACATTTTCAAATGAGAACCTGGTGATAGTAAATGTTGTAATAGAAAAGCAGAGAAATTAAATTCTAAAATACCAAAACACTAAAGCACCTGAAACAAAACAGCCTCCAATTTAATTCACCTCTGTAGCTGTAATCCAAAGGAATAGTGAAGCAAAGTCTCTATTTGTGTCCTGGATCACGAAGCAGCTGTAGCCCTGAGTGGGTTTATCTGGCTGCCTTTTAAATTGTTTCCATCCAACCTTGTCCACTACAAAATCCTCAGTTCAACACCCTTGTTTCTGCTGTCAGGCAGAGCTGCAAACATGACTTTTTCCACCCTCCCCTGCACCTGCAGAGCTTTGATGTCTGTTCCTCACTCAGACAGCCCAGCAGACATCTGCTCTTCTCTTTCACGTCTGCCTTTTATTAGCAAGGCAGCAAATTATAAACTATTCTCTCTTCCCAAACTTGTCCTGATTGGTTTGAAAGGAGATCCCAGAGCCAGCCTGCCACATCTACTGCAGAACAAAGCACCTGACACCTCAGAAAGAGCAGCAGCGTATGCTGTGTGCTCCATTTCCTAATCACCACCTGCTCCATCAGTTCTACCTCAGCCTTCTCCTCTGCTGCTGCCTGGGTCCCTCCTGGCTGGGCCAGCCTTGCTCCTGGCAGGTGTCATTTCAGATTTAATGGCCACAGAACCCCCTTACAGGCCCTGACAGAGAGATACCTGCCATTCCATCCTGCTCTGCTGGGGTGTGCCAAGCAAATCAAGAAGCAGAAGTGATAAAATAAATTTACTGCTACACTTAGGTAGTAGGTCCATCTTAGCTGGATTTACACATTCCTCAAATCTCTGGCATAATAAAACGGACATATACAAAAACCCCTCACATCTGTACTAATTTACAAAAAAAGAACTGTAACAGTGTTCACAGTTTAAAAAAAATAGCCTGTTCAGCTTCAGCTTTTTTTTTTTTTTTAATTCCAGTCTAATGTTGATCAACAAAATGGCTTTACAAAGGGGAAGTTCCTTACCTAATAGGCAGATGAAACACAGACCAGAAGTAACACAGATCCAGAAGCTTCTTTAATTTCTTCTCTTGTACTTGCACACTTTAGAGCACAGGATTTGGTTTCCCCTCTTCTCTGCTGAACAATTATGAAGTAACATTTGGTCTACTTAGCAAATGGTGCAATTTCCTCTTTCATTTTCATTCATTTATTTATTTTATAATGAAGAGAGAGATCTCAGAATGAACGAGCAATTACCCAGCACCTTCCTCTGGGATCTCTCTGAGAGTAAGGAGCAGAGGCACTCAAACATGATTCCAATCCACCTTTGCCATCATTCAGGGGCAGAGTCGATCTGAAGAGCTGCTGACATACCCACAGGTCTTGCAGGCACTCACATGAGTTAAGTGTGTTAATGGTTTCCTAATCAAAACAAAAGCCACAAAGTTCCTATCAAACATACCCGGTTATTACTGACAGACTATAAATGGGTGGGGGAAGTTCATAGTCCATCCCTTAAAGTTTACCAAAAATAACATTTTCAAAAGTTACCTGAGTGTCCTGAAATTTTCATAACAGAGCTTCTGAACTGAACTGTGAAAATGTCAAATTTTAAGGTATCTTGGACTAGTTTTCCACCAATATCAGGTGAAATTAATGGGTTTAGATAACCTTGTCAGAATTTAAATGAAAGCAAGAAAAGTGAGAGATTTTTCTATTTTTATTTTTTGGGGAATACTGAAATATCACATTACAAAAGCAAGTTCAAAGATGTAAAATAATACAAATTTAGTTTTAAGAAGGTATACAGGTTAACTCTGAACTAATAATTTTCTGAATTCAATCCTACTATTTTACATTCACAAACCTTTCAGTAGTGGAAAATTACTCCTTTTCTTCTCCAGTAAAAGTGTTTGTCAAAATAGCATTCTTTCATTTTTTTTTTTAGATAACAATTGATATCAACTAGGAAAAACATGATCCAAAAAGTCTTCTTAAAATATCACAGCATTTAATGTTACATTGCTGAATGGGGCTGTGCACTTCATGGTGGTTACATACTGCATTAAGAAAAGTGAATATTTATTCAATATACCAAATCAAGTTCTTGATTATTTTGCCCTTTTGAACAAACTCTGAAAAGGAGATTTGAAATCCTGTCATCCAAATCTGCCCCAGTTTACAACTTCTTGTTAGTGGCTGAAGATATAAGATAAGAGTATCAGTTCTACTCCACATACATTTAAATAGATTGGAGGAATACATTTTAAACTTTAGAAAATCTTAATCAACACAAGACTCTTTATACAAGTACTGCTATCATGTGTTATTGGGTAAACAGATTTTTTTCTCTTCCATCAATCTAAGTCTATTTATTTAGAAATTACTGGGTTATTAGAACTGCTATCTTGTCTCTTGCATTTAATTTTCAATCTGCATTACATTTAGATATCCAAGTGACAGAGACAGAGGCGGATGGTTCCATTTCTGTAGCTTCCAGTTCTGTAAAATGAATCTCAGTGTGAAAAATTAAGATTAATGGGCTTCATAATAATTTTGTTCCGCTGAAGCCAATTTGAATAAAAGGGGAAAAGAGTTTATATATGAAAATATCTTTGATATCTTTGGATAAAAATAAGCGTTGTACATGAGTTTGAGCTCATGCACAAATTGCCATTTTATTTTCTCCCTTACCTGTGTGAAGCCCCATTAGCATGTGCACAATGGCTTTCAGGGTGTTCTCTTTCAAACTGTTATCTAAAGGATGTGCAGGAAATGGCCTGGGAGAACATGAAGAGTGGAGTAGCTGACTGCCACTTTGGGTATGTGATTTTAGGATTCCGTGGACATGCTGATCTTTCCACAGATCATTTACCTTCTTGAACTGAAGGGTAGAACGGTTCAGCTTGAGATGGGTGCAGCAATTCTGACCCCCAGCTGCCTACCTGGCCCTCTCTGAGGCACCTCATGTGGGTGTTTTGTAGTTATTTAAGGGTGCCACGTGTCAGGAGTTTTGCCTTTGGGTCAGTTCAGGACCCTAGAGAGGCTGTGAAGCCAGTGCAGGAACAGCTGAGAGCTCCCTGCACTGCAGAAGGAAAGTCTGAGAGAGGGGTGGTGAGACCATGGCCCAGAAATAAACCATCCCCATTATCTGCCAGAGGCATGGAACTGCTGGCAAAGATAATGGGCAAAATTTGGGATAATGGGCCTTTTCTTTCTTCTGAGATAAAAAAACCCCACTTTATTGTGTAACACAGAAGTGACGTTTGAGCAATCTAACCCAAATTAAAACTATTCCAATATCAGTTGTTAACACTTAATGTATAATCCTTTCTGATTTTAAATGGTTAAAACCAGAACTAAATTAGTTAAGCTAAAGAGTATTTAATTCCTCACTGGCTGACAGTTATTGCACTGGAATTTTGGTTTTTACTCCTTAACTGTGGAATCTCTAAACCCAGTCTCATTTCATAGAAGAACAGGCACATTTTAAATTCTTCAGTACAGGGGACAGAAGAAAGCAGTTGACGCACAATAAAGATTTCATACCTATTCAGCTTCTTGTACCATCTCCAGACCAATTATCTTAAATCAACAGAGTGATTGCTTGAGAACAGCCCTATGCCACAAGTCTGAGTCCAGCATTGATCCACTTTCTCACTGTTAGAAAGTCAATATCTTTCATCCACCACCTTTGGCTTTATTTCTAACTTTGCCACTGTATCTGTTGCCATGCTGTTCTGGTAGGTTGAGCACAACCCTGGGCAATCAACCAGGGAACTCAGCACACTACAAATGGATGTGCTATGACAGTACATTAGCTAGGAAATGCTGCAGCATCACCTCTTCCTGAAATCTCGCAAATTCCTCTTGCCCTTCTAGCAAAATACTACTGAGCCCATAATGGGGAATAAGAATTTAGATTTTTGTAACTGCTGGCTGAGCAGCAGCCCATGAGAATGATTAAACATTTGACTATTTCCAGCATCTGGCACTTGTAAAACTTTTGGGTTTAATTCCTGTTGTGTTATTTGACATCACCTTAGAAAACCTGCTCTAATCAGGTGTTCCATTTTATAATAGAAGCAGAGTGACTACATCCAGGTTTTGGATGTAGCAGAGGTGCTGTGATGTCCTGACTTGGAGATGGCCTCTTGCCAAGCTCAGCCTTGGCTGCATTACCTTTGCAATCCTTTAGTACCAGTTCTTCATGTCAGCAGGGTGACAGCACAAAATGAGCACTTCCAAATGCACAAACACTCATCAACAGCAGCAGAAAGAACTGACCTAAGGCATGATGCTTTGCAGATAAGGAGTCCCATTGGCTGTATGTTCATTATATGATTTGCACAAGTAACCCATTTCTTTACCATACCAGGTCTGTCTCTGTATGGCAGAGGAAATAACTTCTTTTTATTTTCTTTGCCCATTTAGCTTTTAATTATTTTTTAAAGTCAGGGTCCTCACTATGAATGTACAGAGATGCTTTTTAGAAACTACTATAACACAAATTAAACAACAACATTGACCAGACCATCCTAAAATAATTCCAGTAAAGGCTGGGCAGATGCATGAGGAGGCCCTCAAGTCAATTTTCCCATGAAAAAAAAGCTCAGATAGTTCTAATGTGTTTCTTTGGAAAGATGCAAATCTTTGCCAGTTAATCAGGAATTACTCATTTGCTGTGTCAGTGTAAGTCTCAGTGCAATAAACTGCATGCCCAAAAATTCATATTTACCTATAACACAGTAAGTGCATATATGTAGCTCCTAACTAAATGCAAACAATTAAATTCAATTTAAAAAAAACCTTCCCCCAAAATTTAATTGAAGACTGTGCAAGGCCTTACAAAATCAAGAGTTGAGCAATGGCCCCTTAACAGCAGAGATAAATTATGGAAGCCTTTGGCCTCACAAACCATGACTATGATATCTGATAGAATTCCACCCAATGGATTATGAACTCCTCAGGAAAAAGAAAAAAAGCAAAAAAAAACCCCCTTCACATAAATTTAAAGAAATATCAATAATAATGAAAAATGATCAAAGCAAACTAAGACACCATCTAGTATAACTCAGATGCAGAATTATAGTCTCACAGAGACATTTTTTAAGTTTTCCGGGAGGCATCAGTGAATCAATAAAGAGGAGAATTAATCCCTAAAACACTGGGAAATGTGAAGCTCAGGCTTTCATTTATCTTGCGCTCATGGTGCTGCACAGGTATATCAGGGAGCTGACAGCCCTGCGTGGTGTTGCTGCTGCACCATCTGTGCAGCAAACGCACACCTGAGCTCCAGGGAAATGCTGGAGGAGTGCAGCAGAATTTCTAACTCAGGGCTTCTTTTAAAATATTTTATGGAAACTCACTGCTGACCCAACATTAAAACATTGCTAATTCTTGAACAATAGCAGTGGTCTCTCTGTAAATAAGACTGGCTTTCTGAATACATATGATGTGAAACTCTTCCTTGGAGAGGATGAGGAGGGTTTGGCACTCATATAATGAGACCCAAAATTAATCTGTCATGTTCTTATATAGATGGTGTATTGGATTTATTTATTTTCACAGTACTCTCATCTTGGAAAGAAAATACACTTCAAAGTGGAAAAACAGCCTTGTAATACTCAGCAAGAGATTTTTTTTTAATATCAAACGCAGATGAGGAAGAAATTCAGACTAAGAGGAAAAACCAAAGCACTGAAGATGGAAGCTGATAGAGTGTCCTTCACAGAACATAATATTTAAGCAAAGTATCAAAGCATTTAGTCTTTTGACAAACATACTCTCTGTTGTCTAAATCAAAAATAAAATTTGGTCTGACTGAAGCATTGGCCAATTAAGTATAATTTACTTAATTAGTATCAAGAGATTCCCTCAACATCTGTATTCTATGTGTTTTTCTTTGAAATTTTCTGTATCTGTAGCCTTGATTAATTCCTTACAACTTTAAAGCTGAAGATTGTTTACTGCTTCCATAGGTAGCAATTAGAATTCAGTTGTTCTCTCATTTTTAAATACAAATAAATTTCTTACATACTTATTTCATAAATAAAAGCCACCTGTTTCTAATCACCCTTCCCGTACCACAAAGACAGATTTGTATCCCATTCACATTTTAATTGAATCATTATTATAGGAAATCAGATTTTGTTATTTTATGCACAGTGCTCTATCCCCTGTGAAGCTCAAGATTAAGAAGAGATGACAAACATGACTTTCTTTTGGCCCTCTCATGATCAAACATACATGATTGGCAGCTAGAACTTCATAGGAAGAACAAATAAAAGCAACAGCAAGAAGGACACTGAAGTGCTGAGGGTTTCCAGCTGCAATTCCTCTGGAGATGGCCACACCTGCCTGGCTGTAGCAGCCCAGAGGGAGGAAACAAGAGATTGGAATTATCAGCTTGTTGTGATGGCAGTGCTCAGTTTCAGGAGGTAGTTCTAGTCAGATTGCAAAGCTGACATGTTGGTATTTTCAGACTCAATTGCTATTGGAAGACAAATGGTTCTACCATGAAAATAAACTGCCTAATATACACTCAATTTAAACAATAAATGGAAAAACAGTCAGAAAATAATTATGGGGTCCCCTGATAGGTCTCAGTCAATATGTAGCCATTAAAAAAAAACTCAAAAAAAACCTGTAACACAATTATTCTTGTGCATGACTCCAAAATACGCTCTAAGTCTATCAGGATCTCACAGGTTTTCCTTTCTTTTTTCCTTAGAACCCTCTTTCAAATGATTTCCACTCTGAGGATTTAATTCTTTTTTTTTTTTTCCATTACCATCAGAGTTTACATTAACTCAATCTACCTCCTACCTACAAAAAGCTAATTACTGATCTCAGTTAGGCCCATAAACAGTACTTCTACATTAACCAAGGGTCATTAAATACCAGGGGAAAACACTTTCTCTTCCAGAGGGTTGGAGGGTTGTCTCTATGCAACATGCTCAGCATTTGTTCACCTGCAAAGAACAATTCCAATTACCATGCTTTATGGTAAGAAAATATATACAACTTCTTACTCATGCATCTGTTGGCAGCTGTAGGAGCTGTTACTGATCCATGCACCACATTAACTCATTTACTCTAGGATAACTCCATGTAACTCCCTGGGTTTCATTATTTTACAAATTTACCTTCTATTTGTTCCCAGAAGACTCTGGTATGATTTTACTAAAGTAACTATATACTTACAATTTTACCTCTTTTAAAGGCATAGATGTAAGTACCCAACATGAGTCCCTTGAAAACATGCTAATAATTAGTAAAAATACTTTGCATGGCATGAATAAAACTTCATCCTTAAGAAGAAGAAAAAAAATTCCTGTACTTGTGATTGGTAACTCTGACATCTGTTATGCACTCAAGATTTATTGACTTGGAGTCATGAGGGAAGAGCATGTCACTGACATCGATTTTTTTTTCCTCTCCTGAAAGATATACAATGGAAATCAGTGTTATTATTGAAGAAAATTGGGGGTTTTCCCCCTATTGTGTAATTGGTCAGGTACCTTAGTGCAAAATGTTATGCGTGATCTGAATGAATTGCTAAAGAGATGGGAAAAACCGACCCTCATGCAGAGTAATCTGAGGTCTCTGAATGAGAAAACAGGGTACCATCACCCTAATTTCTGAGATTATAAATATATAAAACTATAGAGAGGACAGATCCTTTCATTTGCTCTGGAATATTCCTTCAAGGTGAGAATTTTTCAAGACAATCAATTATTTTCCTGTATGTACATCATGTCACAGACATCTCTTTGTGAAAAATCCTCTCTTTAGGATTTTCTTTCTGAGAAACTGTGGTTTCAGAGATAGACGTAACAATAGGTTATCTGCTGCTATGGAATGTAAGAAGTCAGTCTGGATTGGCCCATCTTGGATGTTTGTGGTTGATAGCCAATCCAGAACGGAGCTCTCTCAGACAGAGTCAGAGAGAGCTGCCTTGTTATCATTCTTCTTTACTTTCTATTCTTAAGTAGCTAGCAGCTTCAGAACATTTCCTTTCTTTTTCTTTTTAGTATAGTTATAATAGATGTATATATCATAAAATGATAAATCAAGCCTTCTGATAATAGAGTCAAAGATCTCATCTCTTCCCTCAATCAAGAACCCTTGTGACCAGAACCACAACATCACCTGTTTGTCAGATCAAGAAAAGATGACAAACATGACTTTCTCTTGGCCCTCTCATGATCAAACAGTGATCATGAGTGAGTGCCTTCAGGCTCTAAAGAAGAGACAGATTATCAATAAAGTCTTGCTTTCATGTGAAGCATAAGAGAATGAGTGAGAAGAAGAATGGGTGGAAAATGTGCTGCAGGTGGACAAAGAACTCAGAAATCCTCACTCCTCCTTGCCAGGGTGGATGCTCAAATCAGGAGGTCTTCATCGCCTTTAAATCAGCATTGAGGATATGCAGTGTCCTCCAGCAGATAAACCTCATCCTTCAGCAGATAAACCTCATTCTCCCACAGATAAACCTCATCTTCTAGCAGATAAACCTCATCCTCCAGCAGATAAACCTCATCCTCCAGCAGATCAACCTTGTCCTCCCAGCAGATAAACCTTATCCTCCAGCAGATAAACCTTATCCTCTAGCTGATAAACCTCTTCCTCCAGCAGATAAACCTCATCTTCCAGCAGATAAACCTCATCCTCCAGCAGATAAACCTCATCCTCCAGCAGATAAACCTTATCCTCCAGCAGATAAACCTTGTCCTCCAGCAGATAAACCTTGTCCTCCAGCAGATAAACCTCGTCCTCCAGCAGATAAACCTCATCCTCCAGCAGATAAACCTCATCCTCCAGCAGATAAACCCAGCAAAAACCTCATCCTCCAGTGGACCACGTAGGGCAAGACCTCACTGCTTCCCAGAGCAGGCTGTAACGCACACCTCTGGCTGCCTTGGTCACATGGAGATCTGGCTTCCTATCTTGGTTTTTATCTATTTCATTTATCTCAAACTATCAGAAAACTCTGAAAAATATGTTATTAGTGTTCACAATTAGAACTGTTGCATACAAGGTAGCTGTGTTTTCCAAAATTGCTGGAGAAAAATCTTCACATAAAAGATTTTTTGGCAAAAAGGCCTACTGAGGAACTTCTGGATGCTTCAGAAATTCATTAGATTTTGCCAGATGGGGAGGGAGATCCTCTGAATTTTCTTTAAAAATACTACTTAAATAAGAGACTTCAAAAGTTTGGTGTTGCTGTATTTTGTCAAACGTGTTACTATTAACATAAGTATTTACTGTATCACTTTTTAATTTGTAACTTTTAAAGTATAAGATGACCAAAATAATAAAAAGAAAAACCAACCAAACAAAAAAACCAGCATCCAAAAAAGCCCAAAACTGAATAAATTCCAGCATTTTAAATCAATCTGAATATTCTGTTAAACCTAAAGAACCTTTCCAAATTATTTGGTGTGAGACAAGCCAAGAAATCTGTTATTGGTCTCCTTGTAATCAGGAATTTTTCACAATCATAATCACAATGTAATCACTCCTATATTTTGGGGTTTTTTTAATCAGAAAACACACTAAGAAAAATTAGATTAGTTCATTATTAATCTGTAAGGTAACAGTACAAAGGCAAAAATATTCAGATTTGAGAATGCCTAGGAATTCTTAAAGCAAGATTGCAACCATAAATATTCACTATATAATTCACAAATTATTCTTGAGCTGTTTCCCATTTTATGAATGGTCTATTCTTCTGTTTTTATTAATATTGTTGACTAGCTACAACAGGTGACATTTTTATCCCCTTAGGCTGTCCATTATCCAAATGAAGGGCCATCTGGAAAGGGATTCTGTTCACTGAAAAATGTGACAGAGCTGATGGCTTTTTAACTGCAAGTCGTCTATGATTGCTGGTAAACACCAAAAATTAGCATTGATCCTCCTCAAATGAAAAAAACAACAACAATAAAGTACTTCAGACAGGCTTATGGAAACACCTTCTAGGCAGATGTGCATGCTAATTAATAATTGTAGATGGCAACCCTTCCTCATTTTTGTAAATTAATGCCAGTTGAATCCTCTAAAACAAATAAACATGACTACAGATGGGGCAGCTACTTGGATATGCCCAGCAGAGCATATGTGGAGTAGGAAATGGGGAGGGACAGCGATCTCTGCCATGCTACAAACAGGCAGTAGACAAGAGCCATTACCAGGACCTGCCACGCTCAGAAAATCAGGGACTCGGTGCTCCTGCCCCCAGGCCACGTTCTGGGAGCCCTTCCAGAGAGGAGGTGGAGCTGCACGGCCCCTGGATTTGAAGGCTGTGCCTGGGAGGGACCAAGGCAGCAGTCACAACATTCAGAGGCAGAACAAGACTGGCACCATTCGGGTGTGGCCGAATTGTGTTTTACACCAACAGTACAAGAGCAATGGAAACAGAAAATTAAAGCGTACTCCACTCATCTGTCTTCCACCAATATGGTGTTTTCCTTCTGGGGTGATGAATACATTCCTGAAGTGAAGTGTACTCACCAAATCAACTGGAAACTACTCTGGGCTTTGATGGAATTGAACCAGGCTCTCTAACAGTACCAGCAAAAACTCACCAGTCTGACATATCCTGACAAAGTTGAACCCACTAGGAATAGAATAAGTGAGAATCAGAAGCATCATAAAACAGTCTCCTAATTTCAAATATCCTCTGCACTGAGATGTCATTATAAACATGTTTATTTTATGACAAAACTGTGCCACAATTATAAAAAAAAGAAGTGGTTCCATATAAATTGGACACAAACCCGTTATCTTTAGAGCCGTTGATTGAAAAGGTGGATTTGGGGACTTTGTTTCCATCATCTGAAATCAGAACAGCAAAACTCAAGTTCCTTTACATTGACACAGAAAATATACATTAAAAATTCTTCAGCATATTTTTGTCACATCAAAAGACATGAAGAGTATAATTACCTTGCCTTAGAAAAGTCATATCCATCAGAACCTATAATGACAACAGAACTAACAACCCTTGATTTACTTCTGCCTACTACCTCACACTGGAAACCATCTATAACATCCTCTCTGCATCTGGTGCCACCCTGGTGAATGCTTGAGGAGCAAGTTTGGGTAACATAAGATTCCCCACTCTTGATCTCGCAGGTGTGTGACTACAAGGGCTACACCATGTTCATATATCAAACTGATTGCAAGGAAAAACTTAAAAGGAAGAAAAAGATCTACAGCAATAGTATTGAAGCTTTCCAATGTACCAACAAATAAAAGCAATAGACTTTGTCACAGCACAAAACACGGAAGAATTTTAAAGTACTGCTCTGCACAACACAGCAAACAGAACAATCAAATTATTGTCTGCTTGTCTAACACGAAGGCAGCATTATCCACAAACATCCTGCAGCTAGGAGATAAGATGCTGGAGAAGTACTGTAAAATGGTTTATAATGCAAATAACAATGATTTGGTAATTTGGACATTTCATATTTAATGAAAAACTATTTAAATCACAAATCATCAGACATGCAATGACAAAGCTTATTTATACTCTGTGTCTCCAACCAATGACTGAATTCTCTCCATTTTTAAATAGCACTCTTTTAACATGAAAGGAGAAAGTTGGATGCTTGGTATTACTTTTAAATTAAACCACACAACTGGTATGAATAAAAGGAAGCCTCCTAAAGCATTCCATAATAACAGGGATAGCAACTGGCTAGCGGAACACTTAACTTGTTTTTTTCCCTGCAGATTTGAAGTGCACTGCAATGTAATGTATTGAAAATTATTTTAGCCCTCCCTGATACCACAAATCACAACCTGTATAAAGCCACATGAGCAATCAAAGATCCATTTGAGCTGTGATTCATATGTGCATGTGCTCAGAGCTGGTTCTGCTCAGTGCTCTATAATCAGAGCTGCAAACATTTTTCATTAGTTTCCCATTTCATTAAAGATGTGAAAAGAAGGAAGAGATGGAATCAAATGCAAAAAGAATGAATTTGGTATATAAGGCCAGTGTGCTTTTTAAGGCAAAATTTTACTTCCTCTCTGTGTGTGTGTACATATATTCATATACAATTTCTGAGCAGACAATATTTCATAAAGTTATCATGGAAGAAGTCGCTTATTGCCCTTTCCAGAAAAGGTTTCTTGATCTTCAAATCAAAATGTGCAAACAGAATCCTATGTCCCATATTGAACATATCCTGATAATTGGAATCTTTTTCTCAGAAACTCCCTATTTTGCAGAACATTGACTACCAAATAAGTAACTTTTCATTAAGATGGAATGGTTATTGATGCCACTCTTGGTATGTAGGTACACATAATGTATCTATATATTATTATTACATAAAAGCCATAATTAGACTAAATGCCAAGATATAGTTAAGAGAAGTTTAATACTCAATGTCTTTTTTGAACATGAGTGGAAGGCATATCTGGAATTTAGATTGTTAGAATCTCATAAAGTTTCTACCCTACACTGAAGGAGAAAAGATCCAGAATTCACCTCTAGAGAAGATATATGAGGAATAAAAGTATGATTGGAATGAGGAGCTGAGCTGGATCAAATAATTGGCTGGAAGTTCCCTTCTCCAGCTATTTTACACGTAATACATTTCTGTATAAATGTGATCTGTAACACTTATTTAGGACGGAGTTAAAGAACCAGGTCTGACGCTCAGTCTGGTTTGTCTGAATTATGTTAGCCTCTGTCCCTCTAAGGAAATACCAGGAAACTCCTTCAATGTCAGAGTAGAACACAAACAGGGACATTCCATGGCCCAGTGTCACCCCACAGCCCAGTGTCATTCCATAGCCCAGTGCCACTCCATGGCCCAGTGCCACCCCACAGCCCAGTGCCTTTCCACAGCTCAGTGCCACTCCATAGCCCAGTGTCATTCCATAGCCAGTGCCCCTCCATAGCCCCGTGCCACTCCAGTTCCCAGTGTCATTCCATAGTCCAGAGCCATTCCACAGTCCAGTGTCACTCCAGTGCCCAGAGCCACTCCAGTGCCCAGTGCCACCCCACAGCCCAGTGCCACTCCATGGCCCAGTGTCACTCCACAGTCCAGAGCCACCCCACAGCCCAGTGCCTTTCCACAGCTCAGTGCCACTCCATAGCCCAGTGTCATTCTGGTGCCACTCCACAGCCCAGTGCCACTCCACTCCAGTGCCCAGTGTCATTCCATAGCCCAGTGCCACTCCATGGCCCAGTGCCACTCCATGGCCCAATGCCTTTCCACAGCCCAGCGCCACTCCATAGTCCTGTGTCATTCCAGAGCCCAGCTGGGATCCTATCTGGTCTTGCAGAACAAGCTTTTGTCCCTAGCAAAGCTTCCCATGGCTCCAGACACATGGAGAGAGCAGCGCAAGACAGAACACTTTAAATGCACCCTACAAACATTTCCTGAGCATCAGGGGCCAAGGGTTATGATGCCACCTACTCTCTTGATTTGCAGTTCTCTAATTACAAGAGAAATTACAGAATTTCAAACATGTTTTTAGTACATGAAGAGGATTTTCATGCTGAATGTGATATATTTATCCCAGCATTACCTTGATGATGGTTATTAGACTACTTTCTATACAGTCACTATGTGCATTTTTTAATGTTCTTTTAAATTCCATGCAGTCTCTAGATAATAATTCATGGCATTAACTCTTTGCATAAAGACTGAAAATTTGTTGCAATTTGCGGTCATGATGGTTTGGACTTCTAAGCTACAGAATGCCTGGATACTGTTTAAATGCATTACTTTGGACAGCTTAGTTAATACTGAAATCTAAAGGAAAAGCCGAACATTGATTATTAAATAAAAAATATCAAGGTTGGAATTCAGGTTGTGGAGTGATATACTTGCTAAATGGCAGAACTATTAGTGACTGAGATATTTTACTTGAATTGGATTTAAAAATTTAATTTATTTCTTGAATCTTATCTGCATAAAGTAATCAAGACGCTATTTTGTATGGCAAGTACAGCTGACAGAGGAACAAACAGTTAATGTTTACCATTTTTCTCCTTGCTTCCCATTTCTCAGAGGTAAAACTGAAAGGAAATAGTGTAATAGGGTTTTTTAAATGGGGTGCAGGGATAGAAAAAGGTTAATAGCTTGGACAGTAATTTAACAATGACTTAGAAATAATTTAGGAATATATTTTGAGAATATTCCCACATATTCCATGAGAAAGCGAATTTGGTAGCAATGTTCATTTGAGAAAATATCCTTTTTTAATTAAAAAGAAAGTTAAAATCATTAACTCTTCTCCTATAGGACAGGAAGGAAGATACCTGAAGACCTCAGGTGGCCATAAAATCCATCTCCCTTAACAGGGCAGGATAAGCTACATTAAAATTATTTTTGACAGCTGTTTCCTTAGTCTATTCTTGAAAATCTCTGGTGTGTGGAAAAGGCTGCAGCATCCCAGGCTGACAGGTCCAAGTGCCCAACTATTGTTGCAGCGAGAAAAGTGGTTTTGGTTGCTTCTCTTTCCTGATGTCCAATCTAAAGATCTCCCACTGAAAAAGAGTCACATTACTTTCTGTCCTATCCCCTATCCTGAGCTGCAATGGACATGGAGAACAATTTATCACCTTCCTATTCGTGAAAACCTTTATTCCTTTCAAAGACTGGGATCTTCTCTCATGTCAGTTGTATTTTCCCATCTAAGCAAGCCCAGCTCTCTCACTCTTCTCTGGGAGATCATACTTTCTCTGATCATATCTGCTTCCATCCTCTGAGCTGGCTCTGATTACTCTGCCCCTTTCCTCATATGCCTAAAATGTCTAAAATCAGACACAGTGCTACAGGCCCTTTGCCTGCCTTGCAAAGCTGCAATAAACAGACAGCAGTACTCTCAAAACCCCTCAGTCATTACAAAGCTGAGGCACATTTTTAACCCCCAGTGCATGCATGTCCAAATGATACAATTTTCAAAATAGTATGCCAGGTGTTGAGGCACATTAGGAGAACTACAGTTTGAATCTCTAATAAAAAAAAACAGGGTAAAATGAGCAACAACTGAGCTGGTCACGACCTCTCCTGTCAAATTCACATTTTCTGAAAAATCCCTTCACCCAGGATTTTTCTCCTGGGAAACTGAGAAGCTTCAGAGAAAAATGAAAACAATAATTATCTCATTTGCTTCTCCTCTGTTTTGCTCATGTGTAATGTGCTTGGAGATTATTATCCAACAGATGACTGTTTCACTGGATTCTGGTGTGAGTTGTTTTCACTCTTTGGACAATCAGTGCCAAGCTGTGTCAGGACTCTGGAGAAAGTCATGAGTTTTCATTATTATCTTTTTAGCCTTCTGTAAGTATCCTTTCTATATTCTTTAGTATAGTTTAGTATAGCATTCTTTAATATAATATAGTATCATAAAATAATAAATTAGCCTTCTGAGAACATGGAGTCAGATTCATCATTCCTTCCTCCCTGCAAATACAATATTCTCTCTGGCAATAAACACAGACATGACCAAAGGAAGAAACAGCTGAACACCAAACCTCTGACACTCTGCTGGGTGAGGGCCAGCTATGACAGAGCAGGTGATGCAACTGCCCCTTCACACTGAAGTAATGAATCCTCACAGTGATCAGCCCTTAAAGTTATCAGGTTTAGTATTAAGAAAGTTGTCTGAGCAGCTCCATAAAAAGTTGAACTGCTTCCTGCTGCTCTGAGGGAAACAAACCTCATTAAAGGCACATTCTTGTTCTTTGTCATGCTTCTGACTAAAACCCAGAAGAAAGAGAACTTGCACAAGCACCTGGATATAGAGAAAGAAAAAAAAAATCTAATTGCATTAAAGAAAATATATAAAAGAAAAATGAAATTATTCTTGTTATTGCTTGTACACAGCTCTTCCAGTCTTCATTACTTTAAAATCAAATTTAATGCACAAGTTCTCATCTCTCTCTCTTAGCCATGAAGTTTGCTATTAGTGATTTCGCAGGAGCAGTGTAGTAAACTCTACATTGATCAGTTGTTGATATATGTATTTTAGGACTCCAGTAACACACAAGTGCATGCCTATGTTAGAGTTGTGTCCGGAAACACAAAATTAACAGAGGCAAAAAAGCCTCCTTAATCACCTTACCAAACTGTTCAGCCTAATTTAATTCAGATATCAGAGAAAGGATGTTTGTTCTTGGGAGAACTTTCCAAAATTGCATGGTTATTAAGGTAACACACAGTTAAGACACAGTTATTAAGATACTATGATCATAAAATACCTTTTACTCTGTTCATAACATTAAATTGAATGTAATTAAATATGCTGGGCAAATTTCACTCTTATTATCCTTTTTAGTCACAGTTTTTGGCAGCTATGGGAAAACATTTTATATATAGTAAAAAAACTCACAACATTAAAACTCTAACTTGAAAAAAATTAAAGAATGCAATGGAAATTAATATAAACCAGAAAGAACTGGCTTTGGTTTGTTTTTTTTTTTTTTTCCTGACAAGAACAGTGCATAAACTTTCTTTTGCTAGGTCTTTCTTTTGAAATAAAGTACCTTCATTAGAGTATGAGAACTTCAGGAACTGACCAGCTATAGCTCATTAGCTATAGCTAATAAGATAAGTCAAAATAAACCCTCTTGTTAAATTTAAAATGCCTTTTTTTTTTTTTTTAAGATATTCAGATTAGTCAAATGCCACATTTGAAAGTTGTGATGAGTTGTTCAGTATATTTTTTTTCCTTTGGGGAACAAAAGGCCACAAAAACTCCCAGTGCTGATTACTTCAGAGTACATGATGACCTCTTCATCTTTATTGCAGCTGGCAACACAGGAAAGCAAAGCTTAATTTATTGTAGGATAAGTGGCCTTAGTAAGCCAACAGAAAAAAAGAGGGCATTAAATTGTACTATCTCCAAGTAATTACAAAGGTTAGCACCTCTTATGATTCCTGTGGTATTAACTACAAAATTTATGATGCTTTCAATGAAGCAATCTTGAATTTCTTCATACAATTATAATAATAACTTCTTAAGTTTTGATCTGTTATTGGAAAGAAACCTGATATTTCATTGAGATATAAACAGTGGAATGTTTTGAAACGGCTCTGGTTGTACCTTTCTTCCCAAGGGAGAAGAAAGCATGTGCCAAAATTCCTTAACACATCAAAAAAATCCATAAACAGACTTGAAGAAGCATTTGGACAATGCTCTCGAGCACATGGGGTTACTCATGGGGTGTTCTGTGCAGGGCCAGGTCTTGGACTCCATGGCTCTCCTCTAATTCAGAATATTCTTCTCTCTCTTCTCTTTGGCTATTTTCTCTGGCAGTGTTTTCCACTCCTCCCCTCCCCTTCACCAAAATACGTAAAATTACTGAGCACCATGACCACTCACTAAACACATGATTGAATGTATCTTGGAATTCAAATTTGAGGGCATTGTGAACAATTATATCCAAATTTAGCCCAAAGCATTCAAGCAAACAAACCTCAGTGATATTAGTAGAATGTCTCCTTCTATTAGCAACACTGTTCTCGCAGAGTTGTCTCACAAAAATGCAGTTTTAAAATTGAGAATCTTGAAGAACACACATCAGCTTCACAGCCAGACGCTGAATTCTGCCTTAAATTTTTCCTGTACAAGGTTTTCCAAACAACAAACTTAAAGTTATTATATTACTTTCCTCAGAATTCTATACAACTGTAGTGTATAAATTATTTGTGTTGTGTATGGTATTACTGAAAGTAATCCTGTGAATTAACAGTGTACATATCAAATGCAATGCTGTTATTCAGAAATGATGGATACTTCACTCTGTTGTTCTTCCATCTAAATACTTCAAACCATACTAAAGGCCTGAGAACTTTTTAGATATTTTTAATAAGTCAAGAGGTCAGACAGTTTATGAACATGGAGAAATCTGACAGGGATTAGGGAACTGTACAACAAGGCTGTAAATTCATTGATTATATTGTGCTTTTTCAATCAGCATGCCTCCTAGAGGATGGCCAAATGTTTTCCACTCAAAAAGGGAATGATGCAAGGGAGTGCGAGTAGGAACACTTGCTGGCTTCCAGTCTACCTGACCCGCTAGAGAGAACTATTAAGTGATCCTAGAAATAATAAAAGACTCTTTATTTTCTCCAATACCATGCAAATTCTAGGCAAAACTGCAACTCCTCTGACATCCAAACACCTAACTCCATTTTGGTTTGGTATCTGTCTGCATCTCAGAAGTTTTAGTAGTGGTTTCAGCTATTTAAGAAAGCTGATCTTTTAATCTTTTTCAATCCATAGCATTCTGTATTTTTGTGCTGCAGACATGAAAAGTGTTCTTTTCCCCAGAACGAGTCCCAGGATGTCTAAGCAAAGGCCCAGGGCCTCATCACTCTGTCTTCCATAATGTGACTGCTCTCACAGATTTAGCTGTTCTCTGAGCTGCTACCACCAGGTGAAAAGATGGATGAGCAGCTTCCAGTGCTGCTGTCCCACTCCATAGATCCTGGGGAGCTCTGCTGGAGCACGGTGCAGCCTTGACTCCCTGCACCCCTCCAATGCCATCCCCCCTTGCCCTGGGAAGCCAGCTGCTCTACTGCAGAAAAAATTACATCAGAATAATAACCAGGTCACATTAGCATGTTTGGGGGAGTTAAAACTTACAGAAGGAGTTTACAAAACTCCTAACAAGCTCTTTGCTGTGTCATGAAAGAAATGAGCCTGCTCTCTTCTGGAATCCCAGCAGCACACACAGGGCACGGGGCTGCCAGTGAATGTGGGCTGTTTGTGTAGTTCTTACAAGCACACATCAGACCTGTACAGTAATCAAAAGTCAGCCAGCCAAACTCGAGCTGAAATGACAGATAGATGGAATATCTGAAAGGACACGTGCATTGCATTCAGGCAAGTCTGCCTAACATCTATTCTGACGTGACAAAATAGAAAACTCCAGTCCTGCTCCAGAGGGGTTTAGTGAACAGAACCCTGCACATTTGCTTGCAAATTTGAACCTGACCAACTATAGCCTCTACGGGGAAATACCATCTTTCCTTTTCCCTTTTATTGGCTTATTTGTCCTCTCTCCTCAGCACCATAACGACACATCCCTTCAGAGGGACTGAATAGCTTATTCTGTAAGCCATGTGTTTTGCAGAAGTTCAGTGCAAATGTTATGCTCAGTTTTTCTGATCATTCGAATCAAAGGAATTTGCTGATAAAAAGGACATGAGATTATGACTGAAAGACTACAGGTTCTCTTATAAACTATAAGAAGCTACTTTTTATTCTGTAACCAGTACCCAAGGCTGATGATTTGAAAAAGTACCATGTTATACAGCTGCACGAGTCATGGTCCAAAGCTCAGTTCCATCACAGGTGGATTGATTCTTCTGTGTGACAAGTGAAACTGATCTCCAGAGACTCACAGGATAACAAACCAGCTCTTTTAATTATACCATCAGCTACTATGACAGTCTCAAAACCAAAGAATTGCCAAAACAATGGAGATTTCATAGTGTCTCTAGATGTGTCTTGAGAACAATCAATTTAAAATTTTTGAATTACTATTGACATGTGATTCAAATTAAAACCACAATGAGCTTATGACATGGGAAATATTATTGATATTATTAGAGATTCAAGGATATTCAAGGAATTCAGCTGTTGACAGTACCACTGATGGTTCCTTTATAGCCAATAAATAGAGGAGAGGATAAAGAACTGCATGAGATTACTAATGACAGATCAGTTATCAAGCCTGATGAAAAGTTTGTTAAATTGTTTGAATAACCCTACCTTAAAAATGCCCTCAATAACAGACAATTAACTACTGACGATGTCACTTATTCTAATGAAATTCATGCTCAACACTTTAAAGATATACAAATAGGTGTATCAGAGAGATTTAGATGTCTAACTGCCTCTAGTGATGTGTGCCATTAGCACCTAATACAGACTCATAGAAACGTGCCTCAGTCAAGCAAACCTACTAGATTCTTAACCTCATTTTAATTTTAAATTAAGAACTCCTCTTTCTTTTTTTGCTAAGAAGGTTAAGAATGAAGATGAAAAGAAAATGAAGATAAGGCAGTTTATATATATATTGAAAAGTCAGTTTGCACTTTCAAAAAATGCGTACTGATGAAAAATTAATGACACTGTGTTTCTCATTATCCCTGTGAAACAGAAACCCTGTCTTGATAATGTACTGTATAAACCATGGTCAATACAGGAATGTTAAAATTTGCTTTTTTCTTTGCTCCATATTATTTTGGGTGATAGATACCTCGGTTTAAACACT
The DNA here is from genome assembly GCA_013398715.1 of Nesospiza acunhae. Taxonomy (NCBI): domain Eukaryota; kingdom Metazoa; phylum Chordata; class Aves; order Passeriformes; family Thraupidae; genus Nesospiza; species Nesospiza acunhae. The sequence goes on from VZSU01001764.1 coordinate 370,154, forward strand.
CATCTCCTTATGTCTCCTGCATCATTCTGGCAGGATCTTGAGCAAAGCCTTTTACCTGACAGTATCAACAGAAGCAGCAGTGGGCTGGGAGTTTGGGCTTTGGAATGAAGGATGTGCTCAATTGCTGCAGGACAAAGTACTAACAGCAGCCTGACATAGTCCAATAGGCTAAACGTGCCTCTTAAAACCATTAACATATCCTCCCTTTTGGATTTTTCGAAATTGCTGTACAATTATGCTGGGCTATTCAAAAAAATGTTTTAAAAAGCGTGCTTTGGAGTTTAAAGCAAACAAACAGTGGTATGTAAGCCATGGAACATTTATTTCAGCTGTGGTTTTGGTTTATAATTCTAGTTTGATTATTTTTGGTTGATTGGAATACAGGGAGGAAAAATTGCTTTGCTGCCCTTACAAAGACACAGATCCTGAACAAAGACTTTCCCATCCTTTGAATTCTTTTGCAAGCGCCATCAAGTCCAAGTTTGTGCTCATTCAGAAAATGTGCACCATTTCTGCTGCTTGTCAGCTCCTGAACACGGCAGCAGTGGGACAGCTGCAGAGGGATTTTGGAACCAACATGAAGAATGACAGCAGTCAGAGGAGATGCAAGGGGCTCTGGCTTGCTCTGGGCAGCCGGGAGGTGTTCCACGCCAGGGGTACGCCCAGGGCCAGGCCCTGCAGCCATTTGTACCTACAGGAGTCTGGCAGATTTTGTCCAGGTGAACTACATTCTCTAAAATCAAAGAAACTGAGAGAAGCAGAAAGAAGAATATGTAACATAAGGTTGAAATAAGCCTCAGATGTGTGAGGAAAATGTTTGGGGTATTTTTTGCATAAAAAATATTACTGCATACATTATCGAGCTTCCTCGATTGAATGTGTGCTATCTACAGAATCTAATTAGGTGATGTAGCAGATTTACTTGTTTATTTACACCTCCAGCCGTATTAAAATACACTTTCCCCTGGAGCACCTTGCAGTATTGTCTGAGCAGCCAGTTGGGAGTTTCCTATTAAGTGATATTCCTGAAAGCCTGAGGTTCTGATGTCCTACTTCTGAACTGTGCAGAATCCAGGGATAAGACCGTGAGTGCTCAGAATTATTTTAATTCAGATGCCAACTAAGTTTAAAATGGGATCTTTCTCTCTGCAGTGTTTCTTGCAAATCTTCTGAGATGACTGCACCTGCAGTGCTTGCTTTAGGTGCACTCTCAGGCCTGTGCAGGTGAGTGCACACCTGCAGTGTGTTCAGTCAGTGGCACTGCTGGGCTCCTGTTCCCTGCTAACTGACAGATGAGTGAATTAATTCATTAATTAATTAATTAGCTTTCCAGAGCATCAGAAGAGGACAGATCTTAGAACTCCTGGTACTCCAAATGAGTTTAGATTATGGTGCTCAGGAAGCAGTCAGAGATGGGGATGAATTTTTCTAAGACAAACAAATTAAAAGCCCCAGAATTTCAATTAATGATGCAAGAGTAAAACATCAGCACAGGAAATCTGAGTCTCAGGAATATGTTGCTACATCAGCACAAAACCTGCTAACAGTACTACATCAGGCTACGTCCCTTCAGTCCAGTCTCAGTAAATAGTTTGCCAACTGTTGTCTTGTGTGGGGATGACACCTCTCCACCAATGCCCTAAGCCAATTATGCTATTGTGTAGATAAGAGGAAAATGCTTTCATGACTTCTTTTGTACTCGGCGAAGCCTCCAAACCATGAAATTTTATTGCTGTTATTTTTGTAAGAACTGCAAGTATCCTGAAATGATCCAGGCTTTTTAAAATTTGAGTCGCAACTTGTCCCCATGGCATGAGTCCAACAGGCTTTAAATAAAACGTACACAGAAATCTTTCCTCTTAGACTCTTTGTAATTTTCCTGCTATTATTTCTAAGGATAACTTGTCCTTGTATTCTAAAAAAGGCAGGCTCATCACGAGGGACCCTAATATTAACAGTGAATTTGAAGTGAGGTATTACCCAAGAGAAACATCCTGTTCCCAGATTTGCCATCTGTTTTGTTTCTACCTGATGCTCAAAGAGAAAGAATCTATTAAGCAGAGCATATATTTAATATTTCTTGTGATACGAGATATAAGGCTTTACCAAAATGTGTCTTCAAAAGCTGTAACAGAAGACTGGAGTTTGAAGCCTAAAGCAAACAAAGTGTTAATTAACACACTTAATAGAAATGGTAATGAAGGGATGAGACAGAAGGGGAGGAAATGCTGTAGTCCCCACTTAATTCTACGTCACACAATCAATCTGAGGGATTGAAGGGCATGAGAGAAAGGGAAAAACCTCACACCCCACTGAGCTAGGAGTAAAAAGATGGAGCAGCCTATAGCAGGCTCTGTGAGCTGGTCTCATATTTAACCTCAGACAGTTTAACAGCCGTGGCTAATGGTCAGAGCAGGGGAGCTGTAACTCAGTGCAGAGCCAGCCAAAGGGGAGGCACAAGGCAATTAGCCAGCCTTGCAATTCAGCTGGGCTTTACAGCAACCGATACCATTGGTATGGCTCACTATCATCTTAACGCTGCAATTTGTTCTCTAACTTTTGTAACTGTATTCCATTATGTAAATTTCCACTGTAAGTAACTGCATTTGATCAGTAGAGCCTGTCCACTGAGCTCATTGCAACAGCAGTAGGAACCCAAAGCTCCTCGAAAGAGGCAGATTTGGTCAGTGTCCAGCACCAGGTGCAGAACTCCTCAGTACCCAGGCAGGTGATAGGGTTCACCTGGGTGGGCATGAACTCATCATTTAATGTGAACACACGAACAGAAATTTCCCTAACATAAATTTACCCGAAAAAAGAAAACTGGCAGTGGATATTTAGTATTTTTTAGTGACATGCTTAGTGCTCTCAAATTGCTAATAATTCTGAGGGAGAACCTGAACAAAACCAGTTCTAGACTGAGCATTTTGCTACAGTCTTGTGTGGGAGATTTTCCTTGGGGAAGACTTACTTATTTAGTGAGATCTTTGGGAGTGAGCTTTGAGCATTCATTTTTTGATAATAAGCAAATCATTTTCTCAGTTTGCAAAGGATTCTACAAATCACTTCAGGCCTGTTCCTACACTTCTGCAAAACATTCCTAAGAGAACAGAACAGCACAATTACTTGTGCCTGCGAAAGAGGAAAAACAAGAGTGCAGAGGTTACAGGGTACAAGAGGGCAAAGGTGCCTCTGAGATAGTCATTGTTCCAAGCAGCAAAGTGAGCAAGTGCTTGATTTCTGTTTCCAGGAGGGCCTGAGTGTCAGCTGCTTGGCTTAAGCAAGCGTAAGAGGAATAATCAGTAAAGGGCTTGTACCTGGAATTTCTGCAGAATCAACAAGCTCACAAGTTGAGCTCTAAGCAGCATTCATGTTGCAGCAAATCTCCCATGGCAAATCACTTCGATAGCACCAGCATTTTCTTTCTCATTGATTCAGCTGCCTTGTGTTCCAGCACCTCTTTCTGTTACCAGGGCTAGAAATTAAAATTAAGGAGAGGAACATCTTTTTTCTCAGCTTTATTTCAGGGCAAAGTGGGTAACCCCAAAAGGGAAAATGCTGTGATTTGTCCTTTTGGAGAGAGATTCCCCATGGCAATTCCATGTGTAACTTTTCACACTATGAATAACAGGTGGGACAGATTGACTTTCACAGTTTCTTTGAGGTGGGATAGGATGTTCTTACCAACTTGAACTTGAGTTCACTCATTTGCAGAGCTGAAGAGATTGCCATCTAGGTGGGTAAAAAGGAAAAGAGGAATCAAGAGAATAATCTTTGCCACAACAGCACTCTGCCTGGGAAGCTCACGCAGGACTTTGTCCCCAGTTCACCCTTCTCCTTCTTTGACACCAAGAAAAAAAGCAGGAATATGAAATTCAAACATTTTTCTTCTATCAGATACACAATCTAAATAATTAAGGTACCTAAAGCTCTTGATTCCCCTGTAAAACGGATCCCGTGGTAGTTTCAATAGAGAACTCATGCATCATGATTACTGGAGGAGGTACATCAATGTATTATTCACGGCCACAAAGTGCACACGCCATCTTACTCTCAAATGACCCTCATTTTTTTGGGACAGTCCTCATTTCAGATCCACATTTATCTCTATCCCATACTGAGGTTACCATCTGGTCATTTTTTTCTTTACTGACTCAGCCTGTTACTTTCACGTAAAAGTCATTTAAAGCCAAGCTCCACCTAATTCTTTCAAATAACCTCAATAAATAAAAATAAATATACTGTCTGTGATTACCAAGGAAAGGAAATCAACAGGCATTTAAAGATCCTACAGTAGTGTTAGAATGAAGCCAAGATTAATACAAACAGTACTTGTTTCTCTAATAAATCTTCACATTAATTTTTGATGCTCATAACAAACTACGTAAATATGAAATCCAGTAACAAGACATATGAAAATATAGATAAATCTACTTATGCAAACATCAACATACACAAAGATTATGAACTCATTAACCAATAAAATTATAAAGAAAAATGACATAAAACTAAGCAGATCCAGTTGTTTGAGGGAGCAGAGGAGAACAGATGATACAATATTTATAACTAAAATCCACTGTCAGCAGAAACATGTAGGGAATTACACACAAGGGAGGATCACACTAGAGATTTCTTTTTACTGCTCCAGAGAAAATTCTCAGCTTCTCAGCTTATTTTGTCTTTTCTACTCTTTTTTTTTTTCCTCCCACTGCATCCACAGCAGCAGAACTGGGCCAACACTATCAGCTATTATTCACTTGACTGGAGGCATTTCTGCCCCTTTGACAGCACTTCTGCCCCTTTTTGTTCATTTTCAGTAACTTTCTAGTTATCTTCTAGAAAGGACTAGTAGCCCATGATCATGGAAGAAACACAAACATTGCTGGTAAAGATGCACAGCTCAGAAAAGGCCTTTCTCTCCTTTACAGCTCCTGCTCCTGAGAGCACCCTCACCAAACTGTGGTGTGTGTGTTCAGCACTAGACCACAGAGCTGTATTTCTGCTCCTGACTTTCAAGTTTTAACATACTTGGATTTTGTTTAAGGTCAGACAGAAAGTTGAGTGAATGGCTGAGTCCCACAATGTATTTTATAATGGTTGAGAAGGATTTAATTAATTTGATTGGGGGGCTGTGGTTGGAAGTGTTAGAATTTTTGTGACACACAAAGGCACAGTGTCAGCTTTCAGGATTTCACTGCACCTAAACAATTCTTTTCTAATAAAAAAAATTCAAGGTGAGCATTTGCTTTTCTTAAAATGTTCACACAATGTATCAAAGTCGAAATATTTTAATCACAGCTTTAAAAGTATATGAAAGCCTTGCTTTGTTCTGCATCTATTCCATCCCCTGTGCAGCAATATCAGCTCCTTCAAGAGGTGTTCCTCCCTAGGAGTGAGTTCTCTGATACCTTCTCTGATGATCAGTCCTACCTGCCAGGTACTCTGGAAATGTGTGAGGGAGGTGCAGGACTTCAACCTCAACAATCACTGTTTTATTTCACCAAAGGAACAACCATTTGCCAGATAAAAACCTGAAAAGGAAGAAAAAAGAGGATCATTAACACTCACAACTAATACTGAGAACCGAGGCATTATTTAAATCAACAACTTTGAGGTTTTGCTCTTCCTGAACTCAAGAAATTTTCATGAAAGTTAAGTATTAAAGGTCTGTTTTCAATGAATTTTAATTAATTTCTTTAGAAATGTTTCTTTTCAAGGGCTCTGCAAATTATGTCTGGGTTTTTGTATACACTCCATCATTGCCTCCTGCAGCATAATTCATCTTTTATCTCCGCAAAATCATGAATTAGTGTTTTGGTCACCTTGGTCTTGCCTTTGCCCTTCTCATACTCCCCTGTGAGAATCTCCAATGTCCTTCAGCACTTGAAGTTCAAACTCATCTTCTTGTTATAAGGAATATTATTAAGAGCTTTGGCTGGGATTTCTGCTTTAGATTTCTCAGTTCGATTAATAGAAAATGATCACTCACACTCTCCCTCTCTGGTGATTTGGTTAATTAAATGGTAGAAGCAGCACAAATAATTCCTACACCAGCGTACTTATTGTTTTTAAAATTATGTGAAAATTAGTCCCTTACTAGATGATTAGGGTTTAAGATCTGCTAATGAACAACAATAGTCTGCCATTGCCATCTTTTAATTTACTTTTAATCACCAGCTAAGTAACAAAAAAATGTCTTTTAAAATAATTAAGACTACATATCAGGTCTCTGTAGGACACCAACAATAAAGGGGTTAACGATGCATCCAGTCATCATGGAAACAATCAAAAAATGTCTTGCTTTGAACAATGCAGAGCAGCTCTCACTCTCTAATGCATCTGTGCCAGAAAATTCCCACAGCTTTACAACATTTTTCATCCTGTAGAGATCACACACACACACACACATGCACAGAGAACCAAAAAAATAATGATGGAAATCACCTATGCAACAGGGCAAAGATGCAAATTAAGATATCTGTGAAAGGCAGCCACTTTCCTCTGACTCGACAGAACCCTCTCAGCACTATAGCATGACCTCAGCTGTGACAACAAGGCACAACAAAAGATGCCAAACCAAAAACAGCACTTGGAGGCACAGAATGTTTTAGTTTTGGTTTTGTTTTTTTTTTCTCCCATAATCTTCCTACACTTGACTTTAGAAATTTAAAACTGAAAATTTGAAGAACTGAAAAATAAGTTCCGAAAGCTCTATTCTAAAGATATTTTCTAAAGTGTCTATGACACATAAGAATAAACCTGGAGGTGAGAAATGGTAAATTTTACTTTGAATCTATTAACTTTTAAGCTACAGTATTGTAGATGCATATGATATTTATGTCTGTTGCTTTAAAATTAACTCACCATAACACTAGGATGGGATCCTCATTGAGGAGAGGCAGATACTGCTATTAAAATTACCAAACCATCTGTAGTATTTACAATCATATTTTACTGAACAGTACATGCAGCAAAAAGTTTACCTTAATTCTTGATTTTAATGAAAAGGAATTGTCTTAAAATTTCGCTATTATGAAGCATCCAAGATATGCATTGGCACTCCAAAGACCTCCTACAACTTAGTGCCAGCGCTGCCTTTTGAAAAGGGGCTTTTCAAGCAGCACAGTTTGGCCCATGGGAGTGCAGTCTGTAGAGCACTGCTAGGAGACTGCTACAGGGCCATCTGTGCTCTGGCTGAAAAGACTTTAGTTAATGTGGAAAACAAAACAATCCCAAAGCATTAGTTGCTCTCTTCACAGCTTCTATTTTCATTTGGAGAATTGCACGTGAAAACAATATAAAATTTAGAGCTGGCAATGGCCAAATAGGTGACTTAATCCAGCTTTATATCAGTGGAAGGAGATTCTCAGCTGGACACCTGGGACAAGAGTGAATGATGGCAGAGAGGCTCCTGCCAGCTTCACCTTCCCCACCTTCTACAGCACCAGTCCCACACACTCCCTCCTTCTGCCCTTCCTGCCTTTTTTCTCTTCAAAGGTTGGCTCATTTTGCACAAAGTTTAAAATTTTCATGGTAACAGACAGGACTATGTCTGTGTTTGTACTAGGAATTTAGGCTGGCTGTCACATGAGGGTCTCAGTGTGGCACAATTCCCTGCTGTAACATTCATCTGAACTTTACATTCACTGTGCGCATTGTTTTCTCACTTTCATCCCATCGACTCTAACAATCTTTCAGCCATTTTCAGTAATCCTCCAGCTTGTGTGTTTTTTTCCCCAGTTCTTTTAAGACTGTTAAGTGGCCCATGCACAATGCTGGAGTCAAACTGATGTTAATTTTTAAACAGCTATTTGTAGAGCATCCCAAATGCAATCTGCAGTGTGAGAGGACTTGACCTATTCGTCACTTGACATCTCCACATATCCAAACAAATATCAGAGCCATTTCTCAGCTGCATTGCTTCACAAAATGCCTGCCCACTGACACCAGAACCTTCCAGACTTCTACAGATTCTACTGCTGCAAAGTTCTGTTTTTTCTGCCCTGCACTTGACATTTTTCTGTCACTGGTCATTATTACGATCATTCTGTTCTGTGAGGCCCAACATGGTCTTACTATTGCTGCCTTATGATGTATCAACCATATAAAATATGTCATTACCTTTTTATGTGTCTTAAAACCTTTTAAGCTCTTATTTAATTACCTCATTATTGAATGAAGCCTCTCTAAAGGAAACTGCTCAGCAATTCTAGAAGATCAAAGTGCCTATTAGGACCTATAATAGACATTCAAGATGCTAATTTTAAGCATCTCTTTTGAAAATCTTGACTAAGACACTTGTTTCATAAACATATGGGATTAAAACTGCAGAACAATATATATAGTAATTCTGAAAAAGGAAGCTTTCAACTTATTTTAATAAATACTGTATGACAAATTCTAGAGCAAAACTGTACCTTATTTGTAAGCTGGCTTGAAAGCTAAAACATGTAATTCAAAGAGCTTTGCAATCCACACTTCACATAAAGATAACTACTGTTTTAAATATAATTAAATACTTGGAAGTTTAGTTGTTATTTTTTGCTCTAGACATACTTTAAAAATACAAATGCAGCTAAATTTGAAAGATGAAAGAAGATTAAAAACTTGGATAAAAATCCCTGCAGTTAAGAGGTTGACTCTTCTCAGCTCTGTGTAGCACCTGTAATTTCTTCACAGACTCAACAAGTGAAACATACCAGCTTTGCAGTTACGTATATTTTGTCACTTTTTGTCACACACAGGGTAAAATTGGGACTCTCCTATACTGGGATGTCTGAGGAACTTTTTTCCTTTTTAAATGTTAATGAGTATCATTATGGTTATGAACCATTAATTTCACCCATGGGGATGTCTCGGGGCAGTCTGTGTCTCTGATGAAAGGCAATCTAAATCGAGAAGCACATTGTCCACCATCTGCACAGTGGTCCTCAGTTTCTCATTCTCCTGGAACTAAATTGCTCATGTGTATTCAGGAGACTTCAAAAGTGTAACCAAAAAGACTCAGACTTGGAGTGGTCCTTTTATGCCTTTGATGTACAAAGCAAATCAGTCTGAACTCATCAGAGACTACTGATGACAGGGGCTGGGCTAATCTTGGAATGATCAAAGCATTCAAAGTCAGTGACATTTGGAAGGAAATTAATGATTCCTTCATAAAGGTTTTAACCATCCTATAAACAGGATAAATGTAGAAATCCTTAGATGGATGGTACCATTAAGTACAGCAAATGTTACTGAAAATAATCACAATGGCGGCTCATTTATTAAGAAACTGTTCCGCACATTCATTTACATTCCACTGAACAGATTGTATGAAAGAGAGATTTTTTGGTTTTTTTTTTTTTTTTTTTAGTCTGGTTAACATTCTCTGAAATGAGAAATTACACACTGAAAAGCAGTACTTTTTGTGTGCCATGTCAGAGAATTACAAGGGATTATTATCCAGTCTTTGAGACACAGAATTATTACAGATTTATCAATTGTTTCTACTGATGTAAAAGGCCTGATAATGGCATGACGTGCCTGACTAACAAGAATTACTATAATGAAGTTAAATGCTTTAACTTGTTTAATGATTCTTCTTGGCAATTATTACTTATCTGGGACCAGAGAAGAAATTGTAAAATATGCTGTTATCCTTGATATGATTGGAGGTTAAAGGGTGAAACTATAAATTCAAGGTTGGCATTTGCTTCTCAGAAAAGATTTCTTAACGTTGTTAAATATGGTGAAGTCATATTCATACTGGTACAAGATAAAGCAACCAATCAACTTTTTAAATAGAGAGTCTCTCCCTGCCTTTGCACTGTCTTGCTTTAGTTAATAAAGCAACATGGGGTGTGAATTACCAGGCCCACCTAATAGTTTTACAAGTATTTTACCTTTTACTCTGTAGAAGTTCTTAAAGAAGAACTCAAAGAAGAACAAAGAAGGTATTTTACCTTTTAGTCTCCAGAAGTTCTCAAAACATAAGTGAGCAATTGCTCTAAATGGAACTAGGCATGATTTTGGCATGTGGTGCAAAGAAGAGGAAAAGGAATGATCAAAAAACACTTTTGCCTCCTCTAGTAAGTACTGATATTGTGTTAGTGAAATGTCTTGCATCCAAGTCTGGACAAAAAATAGACTGGAAATGATTTGTTGCTTTATGACAGCATAGAACATAAGGAGTTCAAATCAGTTGGCAAATTTTGATGAACAGTAAGACAAACCTATAGGTTTAGTTAAATGACCCCTGCTAATATGACACCACATGCCACCATCATCTAAACTTTTCTTTTTTCTATCATCATAAGCAAATTTTAAAAACACTTTTGTCACAGATGTTTAACTCTTTAAGTTTTGTCTTGTTAAAAATAATAGCTCTTTGATTATTAAAAATTGAGTATTTTTGAAGTTTTCAAACAAGATCTCTTTTTAAAGTGCATGTCAATACCCCAAGAGAGCAGGGATAGGCACCCTGTAAGAGCAAACTGCTTAGCCAACAAACTGCCCTTGGTGGGGTGAGCAGGCTCCTGTAATCCTGTCTGTCAGTGTCTCTGGTTGATGAATCAGTATTTGCACTAAGTATACACATTTCAAATTTCCCTAGTAAGCTGAATTATTTTCTAATGTATGGATTTCAATCTATTTCATCAAACCATTATTCAAACCAGAATTCAACAATTAAATTTGAGACCATAATAAGAATGGGATATTCAATCTACAGGATCTAATTTCTTTGCAATTGTTCAAAACTAGAGAGTCTTTTAAGTTGACCCTTCAAAAACAAATAGAATTTTCACATCATAATGCTGTTCTGCTAGTCCAACCATCAGCTTTAAGATGAAATCCTTAATAACTTTACTTGCCCTCAGGTATGCTCCTCTGGTTTCAGGTCAGTGAGGCTCATGAGCTTTTGCCCATGTGGGCTCATTTACACATCAGACTTAGATAATTTGGTTTGGTTTGGTTTGTTTTCCTCACAGATATGATCAGTTACTTGGTTTGGTCACAATCAGAGGATCACAAGATATTTCAGACTGGAAGTGACCTCAGGAGATCTGCAGTCCAACCTGTTGCTCAAAATAGGGACAGCTCTGAGGCCAGCCCGTGCTGCTCATACTAAAAACCTCCAAGGACACAAACTGCTCAGCCTCTTTGGGCAAACTTCCAGTGCCTCAGGATGTCAAAGCTTTATCTCCTTATTTCCAGTCTGACCCTCTCCTGTTTCAACACACACCCATTGCACCTCTGTGAAGGTGACACGTCCCTGATGTCCCCAAGGCTCCAAGAGGCCCTCAGTGATCACCTCCAGAGCTCCCTCAGCCCCTCCTGGCAGGGCACGTGCTCCCATCCCTGACCCTCTTGGTGGCCCTCTGATGAACTTCAGCAACACCTTTGCTGTTCTGAGACAGCCCTTGCTGAATTTTGCTGAATTTCATTAGGGCTCAGTTTCCCATCCTCCCAGGCTCCCCAGGTCCATCTGCACAGCAGCTCTGCTGAGGGTAAGGCACATCCTCATCCTCCTTTTGGTGTCATCTAGAAACATAAGTGTTTCTCTCATCTTCTCCATGTCAATGTAATGAAAATGATTTAACCCATTTTAAAAAAAATATACTAGCAGAAGAATTGTTTTTAATCCCAGACTTTTTTTTTTTTGTCAGACAGTTAAAGATCTGACAGGAAATTCAGTATGGAGCAGAAACAACAGACACATGGGAGAAATCTTTCTCTGTGCTCAACTGCAGCACTAAATCTATTTTGAAAGAATCACTATCTTATTCCTCAGTAAAAGGCAGTAGAAAACAAGGGGGTTGCATAACATAAAGACATATTTTTGATACTTAGGCAGATTCCACAGTCAGCTTTTATAATCCAACAGTCTTCCCACAACTTTAAACGCACCTGCTAGAACTTATCTTCCAATGGACCCATTGCTCTTCTCTTTCACACTTGTGTTTCTCTTCAAAGGTTGAAGGGAAAAAATATTACTTTGAAATGTCAGAGTGACTCCAACTGTACATACACATATGTTGCAAGGCTCAGAACACTGAGCAATCTGAGCAGTATTTAACAGAATTCTCAAGATCTTTGCTCAGCTCGAAGTGCCATCGTGGTTCATTCCCGCTTTCTGAACCCACCTGGTGTAGTTTCAGATCAGGAAAGTCATCCTTTGCCTCATTTTCAATTGCAGTGAAAAGCACAATTACCCTATTTTTCCTGAACTTAAAAGATTAAAAAAACATTTTGTTTCCAGTTTTTTGGGTTTTTTTGGTTTTTGTTTTTGTTTTCATTTTTTTTCCTGGGGGAAGAAAAAATCCATAAACAAAGGAAAAGGAGAAATAAAGAGGCAGTGTCTTAGCAATTTTACCTGAGTTCTATGCTGGAACACTAATTGCAGTGATCAGGATTAATAAAAACAAAACACAAAACTTGAGAAAGGTGGCTATTTTCAGAGTTGGCACCAAATCAGGAAAGCCAGGATTGCATTGCCAAATGTAGTCAGCTTTATACCTGATGGTATTACTGCAGTGGTGTTTATTCAACACATTGAGGTGCAAAATTTACAGCTAAACACATTCTCATTAGTCTTTTTTTTTTAAATAACTAAACCAATACAAAGAACCATACCTCCAGCAGTGAAAAAGACACAATCTCTTTTTCCAGTTCTGCACCAGAAAGAGAATCTGGGCATGAACCTCTTTCACTCCTATTCTCTCCCTGCTTCAGCTCTCACCTGTAAATTCTGTTTCTACAATTCCATGCTGCTGCTACTCCTTTGTTGAGACTGATTTTTAAAACTCTGCTTTTCTGCAGTCACAAGCTTCCTTCTTGTTGTTTATGGAAATATGTGAAATATGTCTATAATACTCATTCTGTTCAGTGTGACTGATACACTTCAACACTGCAGTTTACCAAAGGAAATGTCAGCCTTAAATTTACAAAATAAATATGGTTGATGTTAAGTTTAGAGTAGGAACGAGACACGTGGAGATTCACAGCACTTGTGAATCTCACCCAGGTGATCTTGCCAGAAAGAAATCTGCTTTAACCAGGGAGCACAGGCATGGATACAGTTATAGTTTTTTTTTTTTTTTTTTTTTTTTTTTTTTTTTTTTTTTCTTGCTTTGCAATTGGAACACAGAGAAAATGGACCTAACACACAGGTGTTAATGTATTTGTTTCTCTATATGTAACTTATACTATTTTGGTTACCTGTGAATAACACTTAATTGGTGGGGGGAAAAAAGGAACTTGAAATGCAATTAACCTGATTGCAATATCACCTATTTCAATATGTTCAACAAATGACAACAATTCAAGAAATTATTTGCTGGAGAAATACGTAAAACAAGAATTAATACAATTATATTTGAGGATTTGGCATCCATTCACAGTTGGAAGTACAAACAGAAAACAAAGTGAATGGGAATTAAATAATTTGTGGTAATTATTAATTCAACTGTCACCTTGATATTTTATTCCCTTTAAATATTAAATACGGCTGATCTCATCCTAGAAATGGAATTAACATTATAGCCATTCACTAATAATCTCTGACAACTAAAAGAAAAACAATCATCTGTCTACAGCTTCATAAAGGAGTAAAGGGCTCTTTTGTTCTCTTGTCAAGCTTTGCATGATGACAGAAACTAATTCTGTTTGTGTGCAATTGGGAAGTTATAATTCTGATTTTGAATTTTGCTATTTCCCTCCATAGCTTTCCTTTACACCAATGTTTCTTCAAGCCAAGTTGAGACCAGTGACTTTCCAAGCGCTTCTAACAGAGGTTTAAGGAGTGCTCACCAAACAAAAATGTGTTTAACTGCAGAGGGAAGTGGTTGGTACTGCCTGGGCCACAGCAACATTGAGACAAGATTTGCTGCTCTGTGCAATCCATCCATTACATAAAAGCCCAGCAGGGCAGGACCAGCCCTCCCAGCTTTCCCAGGGCTCTGGGGCTGGCCTGAGCAGCACAAAGGATCCACTGCAGCACCATGGGAGAGGGGATCTCCTCTGAGGAATGCTCCTTCCCCTGAGATTGGAACTGAAGCTGGGAAAGGATATGGGGATTTTTATTGTTGTGTTGGTTTGATTGTTTGTTCTTTTTTATTAAAGAAATTTGTATGAAAAATAGAAAAAAAAATTAGGTGAATCATAACTGTCCATTTTTTCTTTAACATATAAGAAAAAGAAAGATCACATAAAAATATTCTGAAAAAAATGTTGCATATTTAACTACACAGTTAGCATTAAATTAACCCAAAACCCCTTAATTGTTGCACACTACTTTTCTAAGCCAACAAAAATAACAAAAATATTAATTAGATCATGACCTTTCCTATGGCCTAGTTCAGCCTCAAAACTCAACATCTGTAAGCACATTTAAGGTGTTTTGTGCTTTGTTATATATTCAAACTGAAAAATTATTCTATAATATTCTCCAGTTTTATAATATTCAGAAATTTATAAGTAAAAATCCAAGTCTTTCCAAATATTAGGGGCCTCTACTAATTTATCTTAGTTTGTTTTAAATGTCATTTTTGTATGAAACATCCCTATTCATTGAAAAGTCACTGAGACTGCTTATCAAATAGGGGAAATAGAGATTTTCAAGCTGGCTGCTCCTTTCACTATGAAGCTTTTCAGATGTCATATTTTTATTTAAAGTTATTTCAAGTTTATGCTTGGAGGAAATTCTTTTTTGAGGAGGGCTTAGTTTGTTCCTGTCTTAAAAATCCACCACTGACTCTTCAGTATTTTTCACATATTTTAGTTTGTTTAAACTCTCCAGAGAGAAGTCTGGGATGTTGCCTTTATTATGTCATCACTGTAGGAAACCTTGTTTAAGGTTGAGACTGAATTGTGACTTGTGCTATTACTGAAGATGTGTATTTGCAACTATGAAAAAGGACAGCATTATCTGACTTCACTTGGGTTTGAAGACTTGACAAAGTCTCCTAAAGAAAGATTTCTTTACTTTCCTAACAAATAAGGTCATGTGTGAGTCCTTTATAAATGTCTTTATCTTAGGTATAGAAATCAATGTTGAAGTTACTTAGAGTAAAATTACCATATATTTGCAGGTTAAAGATATTTCTGGGCTTGTAGAGAGTTACTGTGATTTGTGATGTATGATACCTCCTGCTAAACATCCCACCAGTTATTTCCCTTTTATTTTAGAAAATCTGTCTCTTCATGCCATTTTCAAGGGATTTTAGCTCTCAGGAGCCCAAAGACACACTCACAGTACTCAGTGGAACTCCAGTTTGAGGAGCTGGAACCCCGCAAACACTCCCTGGTAAATTCAATGCAATGAAGCAAAACTGGCATTGGGCTGTGCTGACCAATGGTTTGGGTGCCAACTTTTACCTGCAGACAGTTCAGCTGAGGGTGCCAAGTGATGATTCATGCTTGGGGTTATCTATATTTTAGTCTCTATAACTTCTTGATGTTCACTGTGGGTTTCAAAAGAACTGAGAGAGAGAATTCCCAAATGCATTGAATGCATGACTCCAATTTGAATGCAAATGAACATAGTTTTTATATAGCTGATTAAGTGTTTAGGATATTCAAAATGTTTTGGGGTCTGAGTGATTTTTTAAATGTGATCTCAACTGTTAAGTTATAAGAGACATATAGAACTAAAAAAAATATTGATCTTCCTTTGTGGGCATCTAAGAGTATTGATACACAGTCTGAAATATCCAAGGCCCAAATCAGAGAGGACAGTAAAATAAACAATAATTTACATGCTCTTCATTTTGGAATTTACTACTACACACATTTGAATGTAGAGTTTGGACATTCAGCATCTTAATATTAGTCATGAATGTCAGCTCTGTCACTGACCTTCTTCAAATAATTTAATCTGTTCATGTATCTATCCAGTTCTGTAGAATGAGAAAGTATTTCCACTGCATCACAAAAAATTGTGAAGATATCACAGTAATGACTGTGATGGGCTCAGCAAACTGTTAATAGAGTACTGTTTGTTTTATATCTCCCACTTTGCTCCCTTGTTTTAACTTTCCTTCTAAAGTTTCCTGTCATCCACATTATTCCTTCCTTCCCTTTTTTCCACCCAATTACAATTTCCCTCCCATACACATTTTCCTGTGTACCCTCACATGCACATCAGAGTCAGGATAAACTTACCAGCCAAATCTTGATGTTGCTATTTCCTGTTAGTAAAAATAAAGTCAAAAAATTCCTTCCTGTCTTATTCCTTCCCTTATTTGCATTGTGTATTTCACATTCATTTAGGTATCAAACAATGAGACAATAGGTACTGCATGGAGACTTTAACACTTAAACCCTTCAGTCATGACCTGGCCCGCTGCAATAGCTGCTGACAATTTGCTGCTGCTACACAGCTATGTAATGTTTGTCCTGGTGATTCAAACACCAGTGGCAGAAATGGAAAGATGCAGCATGCACAGATTTTGAAACACTTCCAGCTTTCTGTTCCTGATATTCAATATTGAGGGGTGTGGAGGGGTTGGTTCTGGCAGTGCACAGAGACCCACCTAGGGACTGATTTACCCCCGGCTAGGCCTGGGCAGGATATAAACATCATGCAGCACAACCTAGATTTATAAACGTGCCAGAGAGAAGCACAATTCTGTTTATATTCAAATAAAGAATCCCTGGTACATACCATCTCCTCCTTCTTCGGATTCTCCTCTTAACCCCACTAATTAGGGTGTGATCCCAGTAGTCAAGGCTGTTTGATATGGGAAATTTGAAATGTGCCCCTTTGCTGATCACAGCAGTTAGCTGCAGACCCAGGTCTCTCCTCTAGCAGCACATGACTCTTTCTGACATTTTCTTTCCAGCTTGTAGTAGGACAGAGTGATGCTCCCTTCCCCACTAGATTTATTACAATCATGAAGAATATCATGAACACAGAGAGAAAAACTTATCTTGTCATCCCTATATGACAATAGAACCTAACCGTCCTTTCAGCTCATCCTTATCTGAAATGACCAAGAGATAGAAGTCCACACATGGAATCCAGCGGGTCACCGCCAGCTGACTTGAAAACTACAACTTTTTATAAGTCAGACCTGCTGAATCCTGCTGGGACAGCTGCAGAGATCACTGCAGCCCACTGGTGGGAGTTCCCACATCACGCACTGCTCATTCCGGCGCCTCAGGTGTGTAATTCAGAGCACAGACCCTAAGCTCCATTGGACATGAACCTCAGCATCTGCAGGACAAACACGTGGCCCATTTTGCCTTTGTGATATGCAGGCAGTGACCTCTGCAAAGATCAGATGGGCCAGGAGCAGGGAAAGCATTACTGCTGCTGTTTCAAGTAAGATTTGGCAGGCAGACTCATTTGCTGCAGCTCAAAGAATCACTCAAATAGAATGACACAGATTACAAATGACAGGTAGAAAAATTCTGCTTTGAAGAAAAGAAACTTCTTTAGCTCATTTTTAACAAAACTAAATTGTACGTTAGGAAGGAATTTTCCTTCACTTAACACACATATTTGCTGCAGCATATTTGGAATATTTTTTTTTTTAATTTTGATGCCTTCAGTTTACCTGAAATATTTTGCAGCTATATTACTGCAATATATATCACCAGTTTCTATAGTTTTATTGGATCTTTGCTATTTCATTACAAACTTCAGAGAAGATGAAAATAAAAGCCAGGTTTTATTGGTGACTTGCTGCTGCTTCATTATATGAAAACTCATTTTTTTGATAATAATGATATGTCAGCAGCTTGATTTACTAATCACATTCGGTATCTAGGGACAGGAAGGGGTGTGTGAGCACATATGTACATGTATATTTGTTCCAAAATTTGCATTTTATCCAAGTTAGCATTGATTAGCAACTAAATTTTCAACAGCACTTGTAAGGAATAATTTGGCTGAATCATTAAATACAACATGGTACCTTCACAAGTAGAAATCTACAGCTCTGTCTAGAAAACAAGATAATATTATATACTACATTCAAATCCAATAATATTGATGTAATAAGTTACTTATTTCCATGAATAAATAATTGCAGTCAGATAACAGAAATAATAAAACTCTGCAACTCATTAATCATGCAAACTACACAGTATAATCAAAATAATTTGCAAAATGCGGACTGAAACCCATTTGTTTAACAAGTTGCTTAGCCAGTCCATCCAAACTCAGAGTCACTGCCAAAAGATTCTGGGTCTGTAACAAATATAATTTACAGCAAATGTTCACACTGCTACACTCAGAAAAATAAGATATCAATCATTTCATTTCTATGCATCAGTTTCACTTCAAATCTACCTTAGCAGCAACCACAATTTGCCCTTAAATCAGCACAGTCTGGGCATGCTGGTTAGCAGGAAAATCCACTCATGTCCCCAGCACCAGAGCGTGCCACTGCTGAAACCTGAGGTGGCAAAAGGCCACAGGCTGAGCTGCCCATTTCCACATCGCCCGGGGTTTGGGCATTCTGGGGATGGAAAAGCTTCAAACTGCACAGTTTGCTCTGTTTCAATCTCAGTGCACATCATGAATGGCTGCAGAGATTCAGCCCCAGTGAGGACAACTTTCCTTAAAAAAGCCATCTTGGTGATTCCAGGGACAACTTGCCCCTTTGGTGCAACCACACCTGGAAGAACATTCCCTGGCTATTCTGTTAAACCATTGCCATACTGATTTCTTTTATCCTACTGACCTCTTGTGAAATGTGGCTGAATCTGCTCGGTGTGACATCTGCACAGTTTGTCCCACTAATTGAAAGACTAGATGTGACTTATTTCCCTGAAGACTGTCTGCAGTCAGCAAGCAGGAGCAAACTTCAGTCATTTCTGATTGGCTACATTTCAAAATTGTGTCCCTGATGTACCTGGGCTGTGTTTTCCATGTGCCACTCATTCCTTTTAAACTGACATTTTCATTTAGTTATCTCTGATGGGCTGAGACAGGCCAAGAGATCCAGGTGCACTTGTGCCTGATGTGTTCCCCCCAGAGAGCCAAGGTACAAGTGAAGCTCCTACTTACCCCCAAGTCAATCCATAGAGCAAAGAAATTACAGGTTTCATGTCAAGTAAAAAGATGAGGAAAAACACTCTTAATAAGGACAGATGAACTTATATGAACTATATAATTTGTATTTCTACAGAATGTATCCTGAATTTTAAGCTCATTACTCACCAGCATCTGCTCTGGCTCATTGTTTAAAAAAAAAAAATCAAGTGATCAAAAACCACTAAGGAAATACCCTCATTAAGAGAAAATTGACACAAAGAGAAGAATGACCTTCTCCCACATTTGATGATGCCTGGGCCAGAAAAAACATTACTTGAGCCTCAAAATCCAACTGAAAACAGGAGATCTGAAAATGCCCTGGAACTGAAGGGGACATACATAATTTCAAAACTGTCCCAGTGATCAAAGATGAGGTTGTCATGAGTCATTCTAGCAGATGAGCTTTTCTTCTTGACTCTGAAGTCTGACAAACCTACTGGCAATCTTGAACAAGATTTGCAATCCTCTGCAGTTATCTGCAGGAAAATGCAGTACAAAGGGGACACAGACTCTATTATGATATTTTGGAATCAGTATTACACTCATATTTCAGCTGAAGAGAAAAATGGGAGTTGATGACAGATGGTAGTGGAGAATTGGCAGGAACAATTAAGAACTGAAGAAGGCATGGGAAATGTATTTTTTGTCAAAATGCTTCTCTGTAATTAAGCAATATGTGTCTCTTGACACAATTTCAGTGCATCGATACATTTTAAGACCTGAGAAGGTAAAACAGGCCAAGAAATTCTTGTGTTTTTTCAGCTAAACTTGAAAAAGGTCCAGTAGATCTTTGTTAACATAGCAGGTTTTGCCTGGTGAATTCCAGGAAACTGAAAATACACAGCAAAACACTTTTAGATGGGGAAAATATAATCAGTAACTTCTTCTCCCTTACCCCGCATCATCGTAAGTCCTGATACTTCCACAATATCTGTGAAATTATAGGAATTTAATACTGGTTTTGGCAGTCAGACACATGTTTAAATCATGGCTCTTTTCTGCAAGGACACCTCTGGTAGCTCATACAACCAGCAAAGGCAAGGTGAGAATGTTTAGTGAGAACTTTTAAGGTTCTTCCTTTAGCAATGACTAACTCTGGCAAGCACATTCATGCTGAGTTCACCTCTAAATGATGAGGATTTACACTTCACATCTTCTCTGAAAATGACTCACTGCTAACAATGCAGGAAGCTGAAATGGTGTTTCAGCTGAAAGTATGGTGACAGAAAACAGGACAGGCCCATTTCAGGGACAGGTTTTAAGCTGATGTTCTTGAAGATGGTTTTTGTTTTTTTCTTTTTTTTTTTTTTTTTTTTCCTTGGTTTTTTTTTTTTTTTTTTTTTTTTTTTGTCCTTGGCTTTACACCCATTTCAATTTTGTTCAGCTAAATGACCACTGCACAGTTGAGACATGTAATTCAGACTTCAACTGTGTCCTAATAGGGACCATCAGCAAGGATGCTAATTGGTGTCAGATGTGATTAGACCACTGCTCTGCAGGAAGACTACTGATTTGTTTTCCTCTGCTTTTTACTGCTGAGAATTCAGCCCCAGGTGACTCACCACCCTCACCTGAAGTAGGATTCAAAGGACTAAAGTCATTACAGCTTATCATCAAACCTATTCCATCTGCTAAGGCTTTCTTTCTAAGATGAGGTTACATATTGGTTTTTATCATTTAGAAGTGACAGAAAATTTAGGCATTTTTTCCTGTAATTTTATGGTCAACTGCAATGGAGAATTTTTATAGAAAACAATACAGAATTGTGATGCATTGTTGATTATATAATAGCAGAACATTGATTCAAGCATTTTCCCTTTTTTAAGCCCAGCAAAACAGAAGCACTCTTATTCTGCAGTGGTGACTGCTTTTGTATTGCCTTTCTTTCCAAAGCACGCACATAAATAAATAAGAGACATCTCTCCTCATGCCCAACATTTAAAAGTGTATACAGGAATTGTGGGCTACAGAGCACTGCAGGTGAGTATTTCAATGCTTAAGACAACCTTCTCCTCTCCTGCTTCCCTCACCTTTTCATGATTCAGCTGACACACACAGAAACCACAAGCCTCTTACAAAATGTGCTCTACATGATATTCAAAGAACAATGCACACAGCCTTGAGACTGAAGACTCAGAATTCAGCAGGTAATAGCTGGAAACCTCTGTTGGCTTGATCTTGTTTTTTGTTTTTCTGAGAAAACTGTACCCAAATATAAAATCAGATTTGTTCCAAGAAGCCTAGAGTCAAGATTTGTCCTAGAAGGCAAATGTAGAGCTCAGGTTGATCCATAATTCCAGAAAACAGGGGAGCTTGGGGGAGCTAAAAAAGAAGATCTTAATTTGGATGGGAAATGTAAAGAAACCATTGCAAAAACAATGGAGAAATATCTAAATAATGAGATGCAAAAAAAAGGCAGCAGAGATTGTTTAAGAAAGCAAAAACCTGGAGGTAAAGGAATGAATCCCAGAGAAAAAGTCTTTAGAGTAAAAGGAAACACAGTAGGGTATTGTGGGGAGGTGGAACACAGCCCACAAGGGGCTGGATTATTTCTTAAAATAATTCAGAGTCAAGCCAGACCTAATCACCATGTACTTGTGTTGTACTGTTCATAGCCCATTTGATGAGTTCTCTTTGCTTTCTATTCGAGGCAAAGCAGTGATTGAATCTGGCACAGACAGACACAAAGTGGGTGAGGGGTGCAGGAGAGAAGCTGTTTTGTTCTCTGTCCATTATGCTGTGTTTACAGGACTTGACACTTGAAACAAAACTTTAAAACACTTTTCTGACTTGACAAATGTAAACATTAAAACAGTGAAGACATAACCACAGCTTAGAGAAATGGGTGAGGAGGTTACATTTTAATTTCTTCTTCTCTCAGAACTACTTTTATATTTGACAGAGAAGAATGGTGAGGACAAAAGCAGAGGTGAGTGGGACTTTAACACTGCCATAACATTTAATGTCCCATTGGCTGCAAAACAATTTTGGGATCTCTTGGTGCAGGAAAAAGTCTCAGTGTAAATTCCTCAACAGAAATCCCTCAATATTATATATTTCATTGACTCTGAATTCAAGGGCAGTCTAAAGGCTGCTGTCTGCAACAAAAATGCCTGTGGCCCCTGGGACATGCCCAGGTCACTGAAAAACAGCCAATACACTGAAAAGAAATGTTGAGCCCAATTCTCAAACGGACCATAAGGTTTCTGAGTCCTTAGGCCTGGTTTCAAAACCTTTACGTTGGCCAAGCCCCCCTAATGACTTCAGTAAGTGCTGGCCCGTGCTGATCAGAAGCACAAGCACTAATTGCGAGTGTCAGAGAGGGGCTCAGCCACTGCTCACCTGCTCTGCTCCCACAGCATTGCGGGCAGCATCTTCTGGCAGCTCTAGACAATAGTACTTGAGGGGACTTGCAAGTTTGACAAAAAAGTTGGTGAAATTGATTGGTATTTAGAGTTTAGTGGTCTCTGATGAATATTCCTGTGCTTCCCTGACTGATTTTGATGAAGTGCTTTTATTTGTCTTTCTACCGAGAGACTGCAGATGAATTTGCAATAGAGCAGCATGGCTCCTGTTTAGCTTTGTCAGGCACCACTTAGCCGTGTTATAATTTATTTTCCAGGAAAAAATATTTCTCATGAGAGCTTCAGGCTAACACAGTTATAAAGCACCTGGCTCCTGTTCAGCTTCGTGTCTGAAAGCAGTTTCATTTCCTTGCATAAACAGAAAAATACCAAACTGCTGAGGAGGAAGAACCAGAAGCTCCTCCAGGTTCACGTGCTGGAGGCACACGGGTCTTCTCTGGAGTGGCATTTAATTAAACAGCACCTCAGTAGCACAGTTAGCAGTGTCAAGGCTGAAACAGCCCTATGCAGAAGCAGACACTGCTGTCACTGGTGGTGATGCCACAGCAGGCTCTGGGCAGGGTTACTCATTTAACAAAGCAGCCTCTCTACCCATTGCTAGCTCGGGGACTGACTGTTCTACATTTTGGAATAGATTTAGACCTGTATTTAACTTTGACATACTGTGTAATAGAGCAATCTTTACCTCTTTCAGCTTTATTTGGTGAGAGCCCCTTTTATTCAGAGTGCAGTGATTGTGGTGTTTGTTGGGGCAGTTTTGTTCCTATTTTCTGCTGAATTATAGTGATTAGTGAGCATTTTGAAAGCCCAGAGCTCAAAGATCTTCTCTGCTTTGATCATCATTACTGTTATTCTAGAAGAGGCCCAAGTCTGGTTACAGGAGGAATGTAAATATCAATTCAGTTCCACTGAACTAACAGAGACTGTTGTACTTTTTTTCCCTGTGTTTTCTTCATACTCTTTATCTTATTAGAATGCAGGGAAAGAAATGTAGTGACATACATATAATTAAGACAAAGTCTTTCTAAAACTTGCCACTAATCATAAAATGTGATTTCTAGAGTGATTTATAATTAAAAGAGCATTTCTGTTTGTCTGGCTTAAATCTTGCTTTTTAAGAAGGAGAAGGGAAGATACAATGAGAAAATGGAGCCTGTTTATAGGGAACTGCTCTCATTGCCAGTTTAATCAGCTGTGATGTTTCATTAGCAATGACTTAACCAGAGCAGACAATGCTTACCACAGCCCCTTGCCCTATAATCATTGCACATTACTACTGTCTGTGGGGTTTTAGCAATTGTTCACTGACTGCTCTGCAATATTGACAACAGGAAACTGCAGGCCCAGGCTTAGAATAAATAACTTACAGCCTCCAAAATGACAACAGGCTAGTTTGGCAAAAGAAAAAAAACAAAACCAAACAAAACAAAAAAACCAAAATTTTGCAAACTTTGGTACAGAGAGGATGAAATGCCAATTCTAAAATCAAATTCAGACAATTCACTTTTCATAGAACATGTTGAGCACTCCCATCCATCTGTACTGAGTAATTACATTCATTCTGTCTCTTATAACTCCCAGACACTTTCAGGAGTACTCATTCAGCTGACCAAAAATTGCCTATTTATGCACTGGTAGACTATTGTGCTTATTGCCACCAACCCTCCATCCTTGCTTTAATTTTAGCCACGGAAAGTTACTGGCAAATGCATAACTGTGAGATATTAAAAATCTGACTTCCTGATGTGGTGAGTGATACACGCACACAGATGCTCCAAACGCTTTTTTAACTGCTGAGGGGGAAGTACAGATTTCAAAAGAGCAACGTTATGGAAATGAATGTGAGCAGGTGAGCAGGAGAAGGAGGGATTGTGTGGAGCTGGGTGGAGCTCTGGTTGTGCTGTGAGCAAGAACTGCAAAGGAGCTTTGCTGCCCTCGTGCTCTGAGCATGCAGGGGATGCTGGAAAGAAGAGAACAGGGCTGGCTTTGAAATCCTGCTGCCCAACAAACTTCTGATAAACTCTAAAGCAGATTTCTCTTGCTCTATGAGACTCAGTTACTTCTCTGTGAAATGACAATAATAGCTCTTCTTTATCTCCAGGAATAAACAGAAAACTAGAATAAACAATAAACTAGAAGGTGGTCAGACATCATCACCAGGAGGACAGAGTTAACAGTAGCAATGTAACACAAGGAAATGTTTCTACTTCTTTTTTCAAGTAAATTCAAATCAAACTGCAAAAAGCATTTGACATCTCTGGGATTAAAATAGAAATGGAAAGAGGATATTTGGGCATATTTTCCTCTCAGAAAATAGGATTGATATCATTTTGCTCTGACTTTATAATTCCCATAGCTTATTATAATGTAGCTGTCCTCTTTGATTTGTGTATTGGAACGTACAGTGCAATTGCATATATTTGTAGAAATAGGCTTATTATTGTAACAACTCGAGAGAATCTTCTGAATTAAGGGAAAACATTTACATTGGAACAAATTATATTTTAGCAAAAAAACTAATTGTTACACTGAGAGCTGTATACAGTTGTAATTGCGCTGTCCTAATTACACACGTTGCATTATTTAAAAAGAGGAGCATTGTTTATTTGCACTATCCACTGCTTATTTACAGTTGCATATTTGAACAAGGAGCAAGGAGTTATTCCTACAAAGCAGCAGAGAGATTGTTATCTGTACAAAAACACAAAATTAATTCAGTAGAGGAAATCTACTCTCAAACAGAGCAAGAGAGAAATTCCTCCTGAGGCAAGACATTCTACAATTGTTTCTATACTGTATAATTAACAAAGCACTTACCATCTGCAGTGATTGACCTGTCAGATCTGCTCCTCTGAGATAATTTCAGTGACATTAAAAAAAAATAGTGTGAATAAAAAAAAAAGACATATTCCATTTGTAGGGAATGGTGTTATCCTCTAAACAGAAATTGCAAACATTAAAGATGGCATTGGTTTACGATGCCTGCTGATTAACCCCAGCAGCCCTGATCAGAACAGTTCAGCTCAGGTATTGGTGGGATGCCCTTTGTTGGATATCATAACAATCACCCTATTTCCTCTCCTATTCTTAATTGTGCAAACACCTCTCTAAAACCTGAAAAGGCAGCTCAGAAAATTCACTTATTTAGACAAATACACTAAACAATATTTATGCTCCATATTAAATGGAATGATTGGGAAATTTCATTTTTAAGAAAGGATGATTTTATCTTGCTTTGCACCTTTGTTGCACACTTACTTTGACACAACTAATTAGCATATTAAATTGACCAATTAGTGTGTTAAGTTATCCAATATGCTACCAAACAGCAGTGACCAACCTCCTTTTTACCCCAAGTGTGTGAATACCTAAGTACATTGAAATCCAGCCCAGTACTGTTGTGTTTATAGAGGGAAAACACTATTTTTTCTATAATTTTTAATTAAACCTACTAAATCTGAACAGCATAATTTGTGGATTACCTCCATCTCCTTAATTATTGCTCCTTTCTCTTCCTGTATTATATAAAGTATTGATAGATGTTGCAAAAATGCTTCTCCATTAACTGCCTGCAATTTTTCTTCCTCCCCAAACCTGAGTTTCTTGCAAATGTTATTTAGAGACATGTAAAATACAATTTTATCCAAACCAATACACACTTTTCTCCCACCAGGTTTTGCAAGTGATCTTTTTAAAAGCAGCACAGAAAAAGAGATGGATGTTGTGTGGCATGAGAGATGAATGCATCTTCAGTTCTAAGGAACAGCTATTGAAGTTTCAGATTGGTAACGATCACAGTCAAAATGATATTTTAATCTTGGTACACAGTAGGGAATAGACAGTTACTGCACAGTTCACTAGAATTTTACCCCCCTTTGACACATGAAAGAGCAAGTAGTCTGACTTTTCATCTTATTTCAGAAGAGATCCCCTTCTGGAGGTGGTCCAGTCAAGTCCAGAAACTGCTCCTAATACAGAAACTTTCAGTTCTACAGTAAATGCGACTGATCTTTTATCTTTGATTTTAGTTCATTGCCACAAAATCAAGATGAATTTGTTGAAGTGCAAGGTTAAAAAACTGCATAAATGGGAACTCCTACAGTAACAGTTGTTTGTAAATTATTGATCAAGGAATTTTTTACAATATGAATTGTAAAAGGGCCATCAAACTTTCCTAAAGTACCTTTGACAATAAATAAAAATTTAAATCTTTTTTTCTTCATTTCAGAGAGAATTTTGTAGACTTTTTTCTCCTATCCACATTGGTAGATGCACCTTGCTATTTCCTCTTGATTCAGTAACAAGGAAGAGAAAGAGAAAAGAATATTTCTGGTTTTCCTATGATCCCAGTTCTTAAAAAATGTGTGATTTGGGTTGGTGGTATATTCATTACAATTGAATAGTGGTAGGTATAGAGAAAGCATTGAGTGCAATTTCTTCTTGTTTGCAGGTAATGGGCAACGGAGGAAGAAATGAGAATAAACTCACAGAGCCTTTCAGCAAACAGAAGAGAACTGGCACAAACTGAGGACTTTCTTACTATTTGAATAATATTTTTAAAAAGGCATACATAAAGAAAGAAGAAGAAATACCCTGTAGGCAGTTGTCCCATGAAGCCTGTCAGGGAAGGTGCAGCTGTGGAAGTGGAACTCTAACCTGCAGAGATCCCCAGGAAAGCTCCCAAGTCCATTGGGACTTGCACCAGCCAAGGGGAATCCCCTGAGGAGCAGAAGGTAAATGTGGTGGAATCAAGAATGTAAAGTACATCTTTCCATCAGGAAAAACCATGACTGAATCCTAGCTGCACATCAGATGCAGTAGAGGACCCATAAAACTGAGCTTATTAATCTTATACTGCTTAATTGTTCTGTCCTTACACAGACACCTCAGAGCAGTGAACTGAACCGACTGTAAGTTTACCAGGACCCTCAGACTTTCAGAGGCTGCTGCAGGCTGTCCCCAAGAAAAAAACCCTTAACTACTGAGTTTCCAAAGAAGGGAATAATTTAAAACACTCCATACCTGTGAGAATTTATAAAGAAGAAAAACAAACCCAAAACATGAGAATACTCAGCCAAAGGAACCTCTCTGTCTTAGAAGAGTCTGCACCGGTTGTGACTTCCCGTACTTCTGAACAAGGTTAAAAACCTACCTTGGCAAGCACTTTGCAGATATGCTGTATGTATAGATAAATCTATTTTATATCACACTGGGAGTGCTAATCCTACTGCAGAACACAGTAATTACAGCTCACATTGAATTACTACTTTTTATAATTCATTGTAGTGAGGTATTACCCTGTGACATGTCCAAGCCCAGTGAGCACTTCATTATTTTTAAACAGAAAAATTAGAGGAAACCACTTGCATTGAACTGACTGTTGGACTCTTTCATTCTCATTCTAGGTCAGAAGAACAAGCCACACAACAAACTAGAACTTCCTAGAATGCATCTCCTTTAGAAACCAGCCTTTTGCATGCTTGCCAGTAACAATATTAAAAATCCTTTAAACAGTTTATTTATGACATTGCACTCTATATAGTACACAGAATAAACCACACTGATGTCTTTATACTACTCTACTTCCACAGGGGCATTTTACTTTTGAGATGTGCATGTACGCACACAAACTATGAACATCCATGTAAATGTAGACAAGCTATTAAAATTGCCAGTGATTTACCTTTGTTTTTAAGGTAACAATGCCAAAACTTCTGATTTCAGCACAGCAAGGGAATCAGCAAAATATTGCTTGAACTTGTGCACAATATTTTAAATTGTAGGACATACCCTTTGAAAGAAAACAGATTCTTTTCCTAGGGACTGTACAGAGATTACACATTTGTGCTCAGACAAAGCAATATTCTACACGGTGACACCTTTTTTAATTCTCTGTTTAAAAAGCTTTTGATGCCACCTTGGAGAGTCCCAGTAAAGCAAGTCTAAGAAAGGGTGATGACAGCTCTGGTCTCTGACATGAAAACATCTCTCACTATAGGCACAATAACATTTTATTTATATTATTTTGATGAGTATATGCTGACATGGAAAAGGGTAGAGAAGGCATAAAAACCAGGGAGAAAAAGCAAGTCTTTCTGTGTTTAGTTTGCTTTTGCTTTTCTTGAAGTTTCTCACATATCTTAGCTGGTTTAACAGTTAACAGATGTTCAGCAGATTTGAGCACAGTTAAAAACTCACATGTAATTCTCTGCTTGAAAATTCAGGGAAAAACATATATGCTGACAACTTTTTAAGGAATAAAAATAAATTTAAAAAATAATTTTATTTGCAAGTTCACATAAAGGGGAATTTTAAACACTTGGATTCTGATATTTTCTCCTTTCTGAATTTACACATGCTGTGGTGACTTTATAACATTGAAATAATACTCTACTGACATTTGCTGAATGACTATGTTAAATGAGATTTTGTCTGGCTATTGATAAATCCCTATTTCACACCACAAAACACCTGACCTCAGCTTGTACTATGGATGGCAATATCAATTAAAGAGATTAAGGCTTGGCCAGCTGGGGAAAAATGCTCGGTGGTTCCTCTCATCCAGCTCTGTGAAGGGATGCATGGAGGAGTTTATACTGCCAATATTAATGTCAGTGACCATTAGCCACCGAACTCCCCCACTGAAGGATGCACATGAGTACTTGTTCCTTAGGAGCTTTTATGGAAGTTCATTCTGTGAGCACAAAATGCTGTTCAGAAAACACTTCTGTTGGAAGGCAGCTTCACCTATACAGATGTGTACTTGCAACAACCTTCCTTGAATTAGCCTGTGACTCTGTCCTTTTATCATGAACAGAACCATAAGCAGAAGTAGAATTTGTTATCACAGAACTATTCTAAACTGAATACCAGAAAACATCCCAAAGGAAAATGAGATTACTCTATTATCTCTGCAGAGTAATAAGTTTGTGATAGCACTACAGAAGTTGGAAAGCTTCCTTCTTTGCCCACTTGCCTCTTATTCTTCTCTCCAATATGAATTCAGTAAGTTCCTTACCTTGGCTTTCTTTTCAATCCTTTAATTTCCTGTCTCATTTGTCTTTGCAAATCTTTATGTAATAGTAGCTAAGAGAAGTTCTATATTGAATCTATATTGAAAGGGGAGCTTGGTATATTGCAAAAGGGCAAATCTAAAATGATTCTTTGTCCTTCCCTCTGCAGAATTCTGTGTCACACCGTGTTCTGAAGGCCAAAGAACAAATCTGATGTTAAAATATCACTGGCCTTTCTCTAAAACCCTCCCAAGGGATTGTTTTCATCATATCACTCTCTTTCATGTGATCTGTAGTCTTTCTGCTCCACACTGCTCCATACTCCACTCTGGCTTTTGATTACCCATAGAGTCAATAAAATTAGTACAAAATATTCCTCTCTCCATACTTCTCCATGTTCCTGACACACACTATTTTGAAATCAAGTACTGTGTGTATTTACCATGGAAACCTCTGAACTCTATTCTGTCCCTTCCCCTCTCCCACAAAATACAGAATTCCAGTCAGAGTGTTAAAATACCACTGTGGACAATAGCATTGCTCTCTCTGACTTGGAAATCTCTATGTTCAGGAAAAAGGAAATAACAGGTAAAGAGATTACTGGAATGTTTGGCCGGATTGGTTTTACTTCTATGGATTTGAAGTTCATCAGCAATTGTGATTAAACAAGAAAAGGAAAGCACAGTGCAGAGAGCAGGAACACCAGCCATGGTGGCAAACCAAATCTCTGCCAGCACAGGCGCTGCTCAGCTACTGGCCTTGGCTTTTTCACCAAAATGCAGGCAGTGCCAGCTGTACAGGACATGGGAAGAACAGAGTAGCCATTCTTTTAGATGTTAATGTGCAAAGGGGTCTCATACACCTGTAACATGACAGGCATGAAAATTTTCATTCTCCAAAACTCCTCTGATATGAATGAATTTCATGCACATAAGTAAAGGTCAAGAGATTAATATCATGGCAAACTACAGAATTGTTAATTTTGTGCAGAAGAAGAGACAAGAGTGAGAGCTGTAACAGACTGCCTCTAGGAGAGTTTACAAGCTGGTGCAAAAATAGTGAGCTCACATTTTAGGTAATAAATTAAAACAGATCCTTCCCTCTCCTTTCCTGGCTGAACAAAGCAATAAAACTTCCCTATCTCAGATAGCTGGAGGTAAAAGGAAGGTGGGGTACCTGGCAGGAGGGAGGGTGGAAGAAGTCACAGACAGCCCTTGAAAAGATGAAGGCTGGGTCATGGAACCTGGAGGTGTTGGCAGCTGAACAAGACTTGCAACAGGATTCATGAAAAACATCATTCCTCACAGCTGATTTGTGTACATGCAACCCCCACGTAAGCTGATTCTGATTTAAAAGACTGCAAGGTTCTCAATTCTATTGGTATTTTCTCCTCCTAACTTGCAATAATGCACGATGAATTTCTGATTGTCCATCTGGGTAAAAAATGTCTAAGCTTACCTTTTAATTCTGGAAAATTAGCACAAGACCATTAATAACTAACAGAACCTGAAGCACTACTTCAGGCTATCTATGAATTTCATATATGGATTATATAATCTCAGGACATTTTATGCTAGATTTGCTCTAAACTGCCTTTTCTTTTTTTCCTGTTTGTTTTCTCCCATCTTTCTTACAGGTCTGTAAAATAGTTGCTGACTCCCTATTGACCTGGTTTTTTGTCTCTTCACCATATACTTAGCTCAGTGAGTGGCTTATGAAGTTTACTGAAGTAGATACCATCAAACTAGACAGCAAGACAAAAACTCTGCCTTGTATAAGCAAACAATGGAACCAGTATATGGAGAGCCTAGAGGACAAAACAATGTGACTATTGCAATTCTGTTATTTACAGCTTTGTATTACAGTTTTTATTTCTTTTCCTTCTTGAGATCAATGGAGCTGGGTTATCCCAGGCTCCTTTAAGTATTTCTTTGAGAATATACATCAATCTACAGCCCTCCTACAGCCTCCAATGTTTTAGCACCTGAACACCTTACAAGCTGTTACTGTCTGTGCTCTCACAACACCTCAGATGCAGAAAATTTATATGTTATTAATTTACTAACAGAGAATCAAAGCACGTAGAGATTTTTAGGTATCTGACGTCCAGAGCGAAATCCAAACCTCATCCTATGCTCTTTTTAAAGTGCTTGGTATCATTCCACAGCTCCTCAAAATGAGATTCAGGACAATCTGAATACTGAGAAAGAAGTCACCCATAAACAGACTTGGAAAAAAATGAAAACAGCCTGCTCCAAAATGTCTGGTAAACCTCTACTTGTGTTCTGAAGCTGTCACTACCACACTACTGTGTACTCAGAAAGTGTTACTACAAGCCCTGTTTAGAAGAGAGGAACTCCTACAGCTGAGTGTGGATCTGTCTTATGCCTACAGGCATCTCCCCTCTTGTTTTTATAAAATAACCACCCGTGATAAGGGAAATCCTGGTGCAGTTCCTTGCTCTGCCTGAAGGGATTCAAAATTCCCATTTTTCTCCTCATAGGAAAGGGAGTGCCACAATCATCAAAATGCAGAATGGGCTGGGGAGGGGAAATCTGACGCATTCCCTCAGCTTTCAAAATGCTGAAGAAAGAATTTCAGGTCAGTGATGTGGGCAGAGTGAGGAAATGTGATTTCTGTCTCAGAAAGTGAAAATATTGTCTGGTTTTACCTGTGTTTTACTCTTTGTGTCACCTGTACACTAGTGCAAGCCTAGATGCCACATTTTTTTCAGCAGCAGGACTGTCTCAAATAATTCAAGGATATTGAAATGCACAGTCCTGATGTAGGAGATTTCCGAAACAAATTCAATACAGGTCTGTACACCTGGGAGTTTCTAGCAGAAAAACAAGGAATTAGAGCCAGAAATAATTTTGTTTTCTCATTCTAAGGCAGAAGTGTTAATTTCTTTAGAACAATAACACATAACCTGCCTATATGTTTGTGATTAAATGCCAGCATCTTTTTATATCTTATGCTGGAGGAGAAGCTGCTATAACAAACTTTTACTAGCTTTTATCTTTTCTATTACAGTCTATTGAATATTAATAAATTACCATCTGCCAGTTTTTGCAGGAGCAGCTGAAACACTGCCTGCATTAAAATTGAAAATAACTCCTTCCCTCTTCACAAACTTCAAGAGAACATGAATTTTAAAATAATGACGACTGCCTGTACTATTTCCGGTGTTTCCCTTTAACAAACAATATTAAGATTTATGTGATACAGTCAACTTTGCGATTGATAATTAATTGTCACTTAATTACACACTTTAATAATATTTATTCTGAAGTTATAACAACTCTGTCTTAGAAAATGACCCTGAATCACTTTAATTTATTAATTCACTTAATTAAAATACTTAATCTTGAAAAGAGCTTTCAGGCTGTTTAAAAAAAGGTAAACAAATATTCAGATTAAATCAACACTTTTTTTTTTCCCTTTGATATATGTAATTAATTTTCACTCGACTCAATAAATAAACCTCATGTAAGGTTGTTCATGTGACAACAGAAAATGGCTTGCTGTCAGCTTAATCTCCCTTAACGCTGTAAAGTGTTTTTAGTTATGCTGACAGGCCTGCTGAAAACCTTTTGCTGGAAAAAATATTCATTTTTCCCACTGGCATTGCAGGAAAAACATTTATTTGTAAATTATGATCATTAATCAACATTTTTGTACATGCAATCAGAAAACCTCCCAAGCTAAAGCAAACTTGATGGAAACTAAACCTCTCTGCAATCAGATTTAACCAAAGCACATTTTTTCCTTAAAGAATGGAATTTTTTGTTTTCTTCTGTTACTGGTTCTTGGTAAAGGGGTTCTGTGTGCTAAGGACTGTACTTTCTATCCCTCATGAAAGTTTCGAGACAAACTCTAGGACTTAATTAGAGAGCTCACAGCACTGTCAAGATTTCACATGTTTAACGTTACAATTGCAATTAGATCCACCTAAACCAATGACAGTCAAACGAGCCACTGCACGAGATGTCAGAGCCACACTGAAAGCTGTCGCTTCTACAGGCATGTGCACAGCTTCACAAACCCAAGCTTTACCATTAAATTTAGCACATTTCCTCATATATGTAGCACCAATTTCATGTATTTCATTGCAGAAATTGACCCTATGTTTTGAAAAGCTGGTTCCTACTGAAAGCAATTTTGAATTGTTCACCAAAATTCATCTGATGATCTCATTACAGCATATATTTGACTACACCTTCCCCTTACATTTCAGTTTGGTTTGTGCCTTGAAAACTCTGCTACAAGAGGGTTTCTCCTCCCCATTAGACCTTAACAAGGACCAGAATGCCATGTTTTTCCCCAGTTTACCATCTCCTTATTGTATGTTCATAGTTGGAGCTGAAGTGATCTTAGTTGTTTTCCCTCTACCAGTTATATTTGAATTAAGAATTGAAAAATCTGGGCTGCATATTTACAATGTAAGTCTCCCTCTCCTAGTCCAACTCAGCCCTGAAAAGCTCAAGTTAATTAACGACAGATCTAAGGAACTACTGTCATCAAGATGATAATTAGATGGGACTAAATATGAAAAACAGAGGCTTCAGCTGATGATAGAAAGCAGCTTTCCATCCTTCTCAAAGGCTGTTTATAGGAAAGGCATTTGAATCTGGCTGCCATGATTTTTAACAAAATTGCAATACATGAAGGTCTATATTGAACTGAAACCAGCATAAAATTCCTGTATGAGCACAAACTGTCATGAGTTTTCCAGCTGCTTCTAGCACTCAAGAGAGCAGAAATAAAGTGAAGAATTTCACATTTTTGAAGTGGAGAAATTTGCAGGACTTTTTTTCCAGTTTTTTGGGTGTGTGCAGCAGCCAGAAATGACTGCTAATGAGAAAATGGGCCTCCATTCTTGATGCAGTACTTTCAGCTGCCAACCAGAGTTTGGCCTGAATTCTTAATAATGTCTTTAGAGGATCTGTTCTTTAGCTATATTATTATCCTACCTCTTGTTTTCATCCTGATCAAATTCTTTAAAATACATCTGGGAAGACTTCACTTTGTTTATTTGTTTTTTTGGTTTTGTCGGTGCAAATGTGCCCCTTGTTTAGGAAAGAGCCATTTCACATGATAAATAAAAGTAGTCAATTTTTTCCAAGCATTTTTTGAGAAACACAGAATGTGCTGATTGTCATCATGGTTACCCTACAAGGGATTCCAGGCAGCAAAAATGAATTCTTCAGCTTAAGAAGAGAGCACTGTACCTACTGCCACCACAGCTGGTGGCAGCTCTGCTAGCAACTGTAGGGAGAGTCTGCCTGCTCAAGCTGTTTAATGGAGTAGATTGCAATCAGAATAATTATATATCTATTTAAAACAACTTTCCCTGCAATGCAATGCAAAAAGAAAAAAAAAAAAAAACAAAAAACAAAAAAACCCCATCAACCTGCTCAAAAATAGCCTGAAGAGGTTTGGGTGTCTATGACAAATTTCATTGCTCAAGTGCCATTACAGACAGCTGGCTTCCAGCTGCCCTTCCACGAGGGCACATCTCCTCCTCCCACCCAGCCTTTCAAGGTCATCTGGATGTTTATTCTTGGTGCTAAGAGACATTTCACAACTCTGCAGACATTTAGTAGGCTCCTAAACACTTCTTTAAATCCGGTCCCATGGGATTGAACTCCTCCCTGGAGTGCAATGGCTGAAAACTGTTTTGCAGGTGGATTTATTCTTTTCCTGCTCTGATTTAAAAGGGTGCACAACCTCAATCCCAAAGGGTAGTCCAGGAGCCTTATTACACAGCTACACTTCAGCCATAAACAAGTTGCTTTATTTCTTGTGCTGAAGCTCACACAGGCTGCAGTGCTGCTTGCAGGCAGCTTGTTACCTTCAGCAGTGACAGACCAGCTGTGTATCCTAAATTAATCCATTTGTATTAAACATCCATGTTTTCTTCTGCCTGCTGCTGAACTGGGCAGAAATAAAATGTTGTTGTGTCAGAAAATGGTGCTTAAACATTAAAAAATATTGATTTAAATAAAAGTGATGCTGGGCTGGGACCAGTTCTGCAAAGCCTTCATTTTACCTGTAAATGCAACATAAAAATATGCAACCTGTATTGTACATTTTTATATATAATTACTGTAATTATGCAGAATATATGTTAAATACAAACTATGCATAATATAATATTTTCCAGTGTGTGCTTCAAAATAAATATAAACACTATATTTTTTAAAAAAATAACAGCATTTTCATGGTGTTGTTTGTCTCTTAATGACTCAGATACTTTAGCAGGTGGGAAAGATTTGGAATATTTCCAAGAGGACTTTCTCATTGATTTCATTCACTGTCCAGCATCTTCCCCTGAGGAGCAGCAGCCGGGGCTGGAAGGTGCCAGGAGTCAGGGAGCGCTGGAGAGAAAGGGCCAGAGGAGGAGAGCAGAGGGCTGGAAAATCAGAGCAAAGGGAGAGCTGGGAGATGCAGCAGAGGGAAGGCAGGGGCTGGCTGGCCCTGGGCTCCCAGAGAGGGTGGAAGGGCAGAGGGACACCCAGGACACTGATGGGGGCCAGGGCAGCGGTGAGAGCGAGCCACGCTCTGCTCCGTGTTCAGCATCAGGGCTCAGCCCCGAGCTCATTCTGCAGCCTCTTTGGGTGTTCCCAGCCTGATCTGCCCCCTCACTGCTCCTTCATTTAGGCAGCTTTGATCTGTTTTCTGGTTTGCTATTAAAATGTGGCAATGTTCAGGTTGGGATGGACGAAATGGCGCATCCCTTACAAGGGACAGCCCATCCCACTAGAAGCAGAAAAGGCACTATTTTCTAGCTAGTAAAACACAGAAATTGCATCAGTGTGCTGCAGTTTACAGCAATTCCAGACTGTAAAATGAGCCCAAGATGAGTCAAATGCCAGGAGGGTTGTGATACAATGCACACTCACAGTTCTGAAAGCAGCGTAAGGCTGCCGCTGCGCCTGGAACAGCAGAGTTGGCTGAAATGAAGCTCACAAGCAGCTAAGTTCAAACCAAAAGTTAGAAACAAGTCTAATGAATATGCAGGGTCAAAAATTCCTCATCTCCAAGCTGGTTTTATGTCAGTGGTTTAGGCCAGCTCTCTACAAACTGCTTCCATCTTTTTCTCTTATTGCAGTATCATGGTGCACGTGCCAGCCCCAGCAAGGCATTAGTTGTTAGAGAATTTGCAAACAGAACTGCAATAATTCAATCCCTGTGCAGCAATAATTCTGCTGCCGTAGGTGCTCTCACTGGTGACTGCACTGACAGTACCAGAGCCTGTCAGGGCTGTGGCAGTGTCCTCACATGCAGGAACATCACAGCTTCAGGGACCCTTCTCCCCTCAGCCTGCCCTGCTCACAGCAGCAACGTGGCAATGCTCAGACCTAATTGATTCTGGCTGCCAAGCGCTGATACTGCCACGCTAACAACCAGGCTTCTCCTCCAGACTGCAGAGATCTTGGATTCTGAGCCACACCACAAACCATCAAACAGACCTTCCACAAGCCACTTACAAAACCTGCCTGCCTCAGATCTCAACGCTTAAAAATACTTTCCTGACTAAGCAAGGGGATATCAGCATATCTTCAACATCTGTGAGGCATTTGTCACACAAGACAAATTGTACTCATCAGAGCTGTGTCTACATGAGAGATTGAATCTTTTTCTGAGACAGTGACCATGATTTGAGTACCTACAATTTAGCTGCCAAAAAGAAGCAAATGTCATTTTCTGAGTGCTAAGTACCTGCAGCACCTTTTCCTGAATGCAACCAGAACCAGGCTGGGGCCTGAACACACTGTAATCATACAAATTAAATGCTTGAAGGGAAGGAATATCCACTGCCAAAAAAACTAAAATAAAATTAAAAAAAAAAAAAAAAAAAGATTCTGTGCCCACACTAGAGGTTTCAAAGCAATGTATCACACAATTCAGTTTTGCAATTCATTACATCGTCAATCTTGATATTTCTTAGAACAAAGACAGTAATCTCTGTGCGGGAGACACCTCTGCACACAAACCAGCTTGATGTCAAACTTGACCTTTCATCTTCAGCATGAACAGGCATATTTGAGATCTAGTCTACACTCCTGTGTAGGCACAAATTTGCTAAAAATTGGTACAACTCAAGCTTTTCACTGCTTAAGGAAACCTGCCTCTACCAGCAATGAACTGCCTGCCTCTACTCCAGCAGCCCAGCAATGATGCCAGCCAGGACTGGAAAGTTCTATCAGCAAAACTGAGGTTTTCACAGAATGAAAATAGCCTTGGGAGGAGTTCTTGGGAGAATTACAGGTTTACTGAAGTTTATCCAGTCATGATTCAGATAATACATTGTCTGTAAAAGTGCTTCATAATGTGTAGCTTGTAAGGCACTGATGAATCGCCAAATCAGTGAGGGTGATCACTAAATTCTGTAGTCACAGAAACAACCAGAGATTTCAGATTTTGAACATGATCCTGAGTACTCTGACACCCCTATCATTTAGGTCTGACTCTAATGAAGCAGTGATGGCACAGCAACATACAGCTACTATAAGATAATGCAGACTTTTAACTTTCCATTTGCCTACAAATTCTCTTGTCTATATTTGGAAGAGAAAAATCCAAACACAAATCTCTTTCTACCAATTCGTAGAAGTCACAAACAATTTAAAAACCTCCGTTCAGCAAATAACCTCAATTTGGGCTTAACATTTGCTTACAGGTAGTCCCAGCCTAAGTGAGGTTACTCAGGCATTTATTGGATCAGGTTCTAAGGAACATCTTATATGCAGATGACCACTGCTCCCAACCTCAGGGAGCCCAGTTCCAGATTTCACTAGACTAGCACAAAATCAAGACTTTGCTCAAAACCATGACTTAAGAGCCCCTGCTTTAGACAGTGCTGCTTCATAACTGAGAGGGCTTTTGGTTTAGCTAATGTGAACATCTTGAGTTTAATAACAGCTCACATAGGGAATCTTTATTTCTGTTTTCAGATCACAAAATCAACAACAGAACCAGGAGGTACTGCATCACCTGCCCCGATTCACTGTATTCGAGTCTGGAATGTGAGCAAGACAATTCCTCTGAGACATTCAGCCATGACCAGAGGCAAAAATTCTGGCAATCCAGTGTAAAACATTGCTCTTGTGAGATTCCAGGCTTTGCAGACTTTTCTTGTCAATGGAAGCCTTTTGATTTCAATGCAGTCACTCCTGATTTACCCCAGGGGCAGTAAGACAGAAGCTGCAGATATAGCAGTACTTTTTTTTTTTCCTTAGGAGCTCCTGTGTAACTGCCTTGAAGCCAAATGCTCACTGAGATTTTTGATTTTGAAGGTATCTGTTACTGTAAAGAAATATCTTCTTCCTTTCCCAGATTCTGACTTTTCCCAAAACAATTAGGTTCAAAAATGAAATAATACTTTTGCTATTTGTAAGTATTAAGGTAAGTACCTTGAAAGGGAGATGTGTTCAAAAAAATAATGTCCAGTTCCATTGCTTAACTTTTTTCCTTGCTAGAATTTAATGAATTCTTCATTTGCTATTATAAACTCAATATTTCCTTTGAGTCCAATTAGCATAGCTAGAAGAAAAAGCAAATCTAGGCACTGTTCAGCATGCATCAATGTAATGGAAAAATCAGTTCTTTTATTCTAGCTTTAATAACTGCAGCTTGATTAGAGAGAAAGAAAAAGCGAGGAGAGAGACGTGGGGGGGATGAGAGGCCTGCCAAATTAGTTCTATAAGAATTCTCAACCTGTCTGCTCTCTGGCTTACTATTCAAATGCTAATTGAGCCTTTTTGTAAACAGAATGGGTAATCATGGAAGACAAAAACAGACACAGAAAACAAATGAAATATCGCACCTTATCCAAACCAGCCCAAAATTGCACCGATGAGCTTTAAAATTTTGTTTCTTTGGTCTCTTTAAATAACATAGTAAAGCATATAATTAATATAATAATGTAAAATATAACATAATAAAATAATAAAATAATAAAGAGCAGTTCTTTTTGAACAATGAAACCAGTCATGTTATTATTAGATAAGAGGATTTATATTCTCAGCTATAAACATGAAAGTGGACCATGAGACCGGATAAAGGCAAGGTTTTAATTCTTAAAAATTAATTACATGGCATTATTATTATCAGTACACAGGATGCATTAATTATACAATTAACAATAAGATGAAAGGCACATTTTTTTGCAACTTGAAATCACTTGGGGACATTTGGTTTTGTACAAGAATTGTCCTTCAGGCATTTCTATAATCTTGTTACTATGCAAAGTCAAGCCCTTAAACCTGTTAGTGGAAGTAGTGGATGGAATTAATCTCTCCTAATTTGGAATTTGTACTTACACATGTTGCTGCAAATTTTAGATACTGCCTGTAACTGGGGTCTAAGGTGTAGCAGATTTATTACAACTTCTCCTCATAAAATAAACCAAAGACTGATGTTACTAGGAGCAGAGTACACCCAATATGCAATAAGGAAAGGTGGCTTCTTGAGCAATGTCTGCACAAAGCCACTGAGAATGCCAACACGGCACTCAGATTTTCCTGCACACTTGTGCAGAGAGGCAGAGCTGGGCTCAGCAGGGCTGGGCTCAACAGAGCAGGGCTCAACAGAGCTGGGCCCAGCCGGGCAGGGCTCAGCAGAGCTGGGCCCAGCCGGGCTGGGCTCAACAGAGCTGGGCTCAGCCGGGCAGGCCTCAACAGAGCTGGGCCCAGCCGGGCTGGGCTCAGCCGGGCGGGGCTCAGCAGGGCTGGGCTCAACAGAGCTGGGTCCAGCAGAGCTGGGCTCAGCTGAAATGGGCTCAGCCGAAATGGGCTCAGCAGAGCAGGGCTCAGCCAACATGGGCTCAGCCGGGCAGGGCTCAGCAGGGCAGGGCTCAGCAGAGCTGGGCTCAGCAGGGCTGGGCTCAGCAGGGCAGGGCTCAGCAGGGCTGGGCTCAGCAGGGCAGGGAT
This sequence comes from Nesospiza acunhae, assembly GCA_013398715.1. NCBI lineage: Eukaryota > Metazoa > Chordata > Aves > Passeriformes > Thraupidae > Nesospiza > Nesospiza acunhae. The sequence continues at coordinate 410,493 of VZSU01001764.1, forward strand.
GCACTCACAGTACCAGGGGTACTGTTAGTGTTCGGAAACATATAACAACGAAATAGATTACATGTCGGTGCTTTTATTGAAGAGCTCTGGGTGTCACGGGTAGGAACCCAAATCTGACTCCGCCATACATTCGAGATTAACATGCTTTTATATTCTATCGTTATATAACTCTCATGTTAATTATTAAACTTATATTGTTCTATTGTATACATAGATTTCTATTGAGCATGGCCCCTCGTGGTTCCCCTTAAATTTCTAACCTAGGTTCTCATGATTCTTCTTATGGGTATATAATAATTATATTTAATTACTAAACAATCATCACATCTAACAATTAAATCATTTATCATATTGCTTACACAGGTGCAATGATCTGGCAAAACACAAAGCCTAACATTTTCAGAGTCTATTTTTAACATTTTCCCCATTATCAGTACCAGCCTCCACCCTGTGTTTAATCTCACAGCCCTGAGCACAACCCCTCTAACCCCACAGCTGGGCCTTGTGCCAGTCCCAGCCTTGCTCAGATCAGATTCTAGGAACCATGTCATATGCAAAAATATTTGACATATTGAAAGTTTTCACATTTACACACAACTTCAGAAAGAGGCTCTCCTCCCACCAAGGCAAGGGCTCCCCAAGAACAGCAACCCCAAGAACTGGCCAGCACCTGGACACTGCCAGGTGTTCTCAGCTGGGGCAGGTATGGACTCTGCACAGATGTGCAAAGGGAAGACCTCTCAGGTTTTGGCACAGGTGCATTGCCAGATGATTTTGTTTTCTGTTAAATCTCAATGAAGTCAACCCCTTACCACAGACTTTCATTTTAAGGAATTATTTCACAAATATCACTTATAAGGAAATGCAAAATGAATTTTGCATTAAATTGGTGAATATAATGTTTAGCAGTATATGACTCAATTAAACTGTCAACATGGGCTCCCACAGGAATTCAAAAGAAGGGTGAATGTCATGAAAACAAAGGTTCATCTTTCAGCTAAAACCTCTGAAAATTAAGGATTTTTAATAACACCACCCTGTGTTACTACCACAAAATAATTATGCCCAAGAGTTGTATTGCTTTTCTGCAGCATTTTGGTGTTACTTTTCATTCACATATTGTTCTGAATTATGGCTGTCTGGGAGAAATAAACTTTATCTGCTGGTTATTTTGATTTCAGGTGTGTGCACTGTGACACCTCCTCATGAACAAGCTCACCTTCCTTTCATTTTCATCTTCCCCCTCCATATCCTGTCAGAGTTTGCTCTGTAGCTAAGGTACAACATTCTGATATGCACCTTTTGTGAGGCTGTTCATTTCTGCTCTGCTTTTTAATATAAGCTGTATTTTCATTTGTTATTATTTTTATCATCATAGTGCCTTGAGAACCCAAGGAAGCAGCAAGTACCTCTTTGTCCTCAGTGCTGTTATCTGTGAACAAAGCTCCTCTATCAACCACACAATCTTCCTAGTAGAGGATGAAGGTTCTGCTTTTCTTTTTGTTTCATTGAAGGGTATTATTTAATTAGATTTACTGGAATATTCAACAGTATTTCTATACAACAGGGCCATCAATTTAGAATGGAAAATATTGTCCTTTACTACAAACCAGGTATGTCAAACTTCCTTCAGAGTAGCTGGCCAAATGTCCAGTGTTCGAATAGGAAGTCAAGTAAGACAATAAAAGATTTCATTAAAACCTTTGTGCCTTGATATAAAAAAGAGCGACCTTCCATTCTCAAAGTAGCTCTATTATTGTTATCATTAGGTTATAACATTAGAGTAGCTCCAAGTAATAACAATTAGTATCAAAAATTCATTTTAAGTACTGGATAATAAGGAAAAAAATGCTTTCACCTGAAAGAGTTTAGACTGTGAAGAAAGAATTCAGCAAATTAAATATTAAAAAGGAAAGCAGCAAAACTCTAGGAGATTGAACCTTTTTAGCCACAGATCAGAAGGTACATGACCATGGGTAGAACTCAGAGCTCAGAGCTGAATCTTACAGCTCCTGTGACTCCCTGCACTTTGCAATATAAGCCCATATGAAAGTGGGAAACAGAGGCAACAGAATAAATATTATTTAAATGGTTGCTTAAAGAAACCTAATCAAACAAATAAAAAACCCCCAATTTTAATGCAGCCCAGAGCTCTGAGGATTGTTTGGGTCACAGAGTAACAATCTCCTCTGTATGGAATACAGCACAGCACCATGTAAAACTGAGTCCAAATAAACAGATTATTTTAGCTGTTTGTTTCTTCTGAAAATCTGTCTGGGTGCTGTGTTTTTAAAAGCTCAAGTTTATTTTGTGTTAGTTTTCTTCATCTGTTGTCAAAAATAAATATTGAAATACGGCCAGTACAACGTATTAGCCTTACCTAATAATGTTATTTAACATTTTTATTGAATAAGCTCACACAGAAAAGATTTCATCGATACCATACAGCTTTCTGATGTAAGCCTGGTAAGTCTGAAAGGATTTTTACCAGTTCTCTGGACTATAAAAGGAAGTGAATTTATAGGCAGGCCACTTAGGCATGTTGCAGTGAAATGAGTTTAAAGGTTGACAGTAGTCCTCACACTATGGTCTATACATATTATCTGTTCCAGTATCTGAGGGGGGAAGGAAAATACATCTGCCAGCTGACATTTCACTGATGACATCACAGAGCATATTTCTGGTGCTTATGTGTAAAATATCAGATTTAGTTCACAGAATTTAGTTGGAACAGATTCCTTGGCTTTATGAAGTTTGTGTGAAGCACCTATCCTGTTCAGGAGATGCTGATTTGAATGAAGCCACCACCTCAAAACAGAAGCCCCCAAAGGCAGGCTGTCAGTGGGTTTGCTGTGGACACAAAGCTGCAAGTCTGAGCCATCTCTCTGGGAGATTGCACCAGGATAACATTTTTCCCACTCTCCTTCAGCCTTCAAAATAAAACCCAGTAATTCTCCAGCACAGATGACACCACCTGCCCAGCATTCTCAGACGCTGGGGTTTGGGGTGCTGCTCCCCCTTGCCTCACAGCTGTTCAGGCAGACGAAAATGAAAAGCAGCAGGCACAAGGCAGGCACAGGTCTGGGTGTATCTGAACTGACACCAGCCTGGATTTTTACACAGCTTTGAGAGGTTTTTAGATTCAAGGTTTGTGCTTGCTCACAGGTGGTTTCACTGTGAAATTATTGAGCCACCAGATACAAATGAAATATTTCTAAACCTCAGTAAATCTTGGAATTGGTCTGAGTCCTCAGGAGATACCTTCTGTGAAAAGCTGGCATTTTTCTTTTTTGCCAGTTTAATTGGAACCGTTTTGCATGTTACACTAATCACCCCTTTGGGAGAACAAAAGACAAAATCTCTGCCAGCAAAACTCATTCCTTTTTGAGATTTTGATTTGTCAAACATTTGTATTTGCAAGTTACACCAGAGTTCTATCCTAGACCAGAAAGACTAATTTGTGAAGTTCATAAAAATTCTGTATTTCAAGCTAAGAACATGACACTGGTGTCATTTACAGTAGAATAAACCCAAAATAGCTTTGCTGAAATCTGTAAGGTTATGGCAAAACACGACTGATGGAAGCGTGACATAAATCAAATTTCAAGTTTTCCATGTAAAGCTGAAACTTTACCTCACCTCCTGAAATGATCAATCCAAATGCACAAAATTATTTCTCTTCTGACTGTCCTAGAAGACAGGTACTCAGCACGGGTCAGAGAAAAGGACCATTCATTTCTCCTGCCATATTTCTTTTGAGTTTTGTTCCAACTATTCATCACTCACTATTTGTTAATCTTCTCTGTGTCACGCAGTGTCCCACACAATAGAGAAGGCTAATTATGCTCTCAGTAATGAACATTTGTGTGAATTGTACATGACTACAGAAATTGTTAGTGCTGAAAGTCAGGAAAGTTTGACTGACTGTGACATGGAAACTGACAGAATTGCAAATGTTCAAAATGGGAAATGAACAAAGATGGATATTGTACAAAAATGTGCTAACAGACAGACAGACAATGAGATCTCTGCTCCATGTGACAGACCTGACAACAGTTATACACATTTTCTAAATACTCATTTAAAAATATTCTATCCATGTAGATTTTTCATTAAAGAAAGAGGTCAGCAATATAACATATAGGTGTCTTGGATAAACACAAAGTAATTGTGAACAAGGTGTTTGTGACAAGAAATTTGATTCTGAAAGGAATTTCCTGTAGGGATAAAGCAAAACATTCATGGCATAACATCTGAATTACTCTCTGCAGTTCTGATTACCTGTACCCCAGCAGGAAAAATTCAATCTTAAATAAACTTGTCTTTTATTAGAAAAATAACAAGGGAACAGAAACTCTACTGGATGAGAGAGAAAGGTAAAATCTCAAAGAAAAGATGATTAGAAGTACAACAGAGAGGATCAGTGCACACAAGCAACAGGAAACAATACTGATGTGTAAGACCACAAACTGGGCAAGTAACTTGGAATCTTATTAAGGCTAATACAGTCTTGTAATGAGGAATTGAATTCAAACCACTGAGGAGCAAGGTTCCAAAACAACAAAATCAACCTCTTTTTGTCTGGACTGAAAAAAAAAGGCAGCAAATTTAAGAGGGACTTTATTGAAGTGGAAATGAAACAGCAACGACTTTCTCATCTTATGTTCCTATTTCAGATGAATAGTCATCTGAAAAAATAGTCAATTTAATATATCTGAGTATTATTTAATAAATTTGAGTATTATTTTATTTATAGTTTTTCATTACTATTTTTTCCTTAAAATAAAAGCAGTTATGTTAGGGAGATGTGTCAGGGAATGACAGAAGCAGGTTCAGAGACAACACTCTCTTTTCTGCTATTTTCTCCTGACTGCTGAAAGAATAATGTCAAATCACTGACCCTGATCCCGGTATTTTACCAGTATGTCATCCACTGAAGGTGAGAGATTTCTTTTCCCCCTGAATCTCCACTTCTTACCTATTTTTCTGGTGTTCTCTGCACAGCCTAATTTGCAGCTTCCATGCAGTAGCAGACAGGTTTCTCCCAAATCATTCCACTTTTCTCTAGTGAGCCAAACAAGATTCAGTCATCCTCAGCCTTATTCATGCCCCTAAGAGAGAGGATTTTATACCTCAGTAGTAGATTTGGGTAAGGTCTGATGAGCAGCCTTGTGCTCTTCATAAACTGAAACCTTATCAGCCTGCACTGAAACATCTCATTTAAACATTTTCTAGTGTCAATAAATACCTGTGAAGGATTACATAAATACAGTGAGCCCCATCTAGGGTCTGGGTGGGTAGAGAGGAGGCAGCTAATACAGTGTTAATACTCCTCATACATTTTTCCCATTTAAAACCCAGTAATTTCAGGCCCTTAGAAGAGGAGAGCTTGCTCAGCCTCTCTTCATGGAACAGGCAAAGCTGCAAACCTTTCACACACTTCACAGGCAGCAGACAAGGACGAGGCAGAGCTGCAAGGAGCCTGCTCTCCTTTCCTGAGCACTTATGGAGCAGGGAGCTCAGCGTGCCCCAAGTGGCTGCCCTGACCTAAAGGAGCTATTAACAGAAAGTTATACATTCATAACCACTGAGAAATCCTTCATGGGGACAGTAATTGCTTGCAAAAGAGGCCTGAACAATGCCTGAGTCCTCTCTAAAAGCCTCCATTGCCATCCGTGGTGTCAAGGGCTGGCCTTGCACTTACTTTTGTACCAGAAGTGTGTTTGCTGAGGACAGGATTTGCCAGCTAACGCTATGGGCAACAAAGCTAGTAATAGAATGGGCCCTCGTGCTCATGCAACATGGAAATTGGTTGTAAACAGGAATAAAAACTCAAATTCCACCCATGGTTGTGTGAATGGCCAGGTTTCAGCATCCAGCATAGATTAAAATGTTATCCCTAATGTTTGTCAGAGAGGATGGAGACAGCTGGGGCCACTCTGGGCCCAAGTCTGAATCCAGGGGTTGCTGCACACTGAGACTGGGGTGCAGGGAGGACAGTTCTTCTAAAAGTCTGAACATGTACTGTCAGATTGGATCAGGGAAAATGATAAGGCCAGAGAAGAGCTCCACAAAAATGACATCCCTGTTATGGTACCAAAGTCATATTATGCCCTATAGCTGATTCATGCATTTATAGGAGTCACAGAGAAGGTAAGAAGATACCAAATCCTAACACTCTGGACAAAAACAAAACTCTTTCAACACTGATTTTTTTTTTTTTTTTTGTCAAGAGTTTGGCACATGAAAAAATGGAGCCTCAGTTTGATTCAATCTTCCATGTCCATGCTGAAATCCAGGGATACCTCCCTTCCAGGAAGCAACAGGAAACAAAAGAGGGGTATTTAGAAATATATTTCAAAATTAATAATGTTTCAAAGCTTGTCTCTGAAACTTTTGCAAGATGAAATTTATTTAGTTTTAAAAACTGAGGAGAAAAAAGTTTTATTAAATCAATAAAATTATCTCCATATGAGCAATTTCAAGCCCATTTTCAAGCAATCTTATTTTGATGTAAAAAAAAAATTAAGAAGAAAATTTAAAATCTTGGACTAATAGGTACATACTTAAAGGCATATTTTAGTTCAGCCACTGATCTAGAAGTCAATATTTCACTCAGCTCTAGGACCTAAAGAGAACTATCTCAAGTATTTGCCCAAAGGACTAAACAAAATCACTTGTATAATTAATGTGATTTTCTAAGAAGAGTAGACTCAATACATTTGAGAATACCAATGTCTCTTAAGACAGGAGTTTTCTTCACAAGCTCATCTTAAGAAGATTCCTCTGTACTTCTTTTCTATGCATGTGTTCCAAGAAGCACTTAATGAGCTTCACAGAGTTACTAAAGAAAAAATAATCTAACTACTTGCTTTCTAGTTCTCCATTGAATTTCTTATTAATTAACATATTAATGCTCTTTTTTTTCTTAAATTTAACTTTAAAGAAAGAACTTTTCAAATTAAGTAATGAGACAAGAATGCTAACATCTTAAATTTAACTTTAAAGAAAGAAAGAACTTTTCAAATTAAGTAATGAGACAAGAATGCTAACAGCTTTTTTCACCCTATTAATTCAGATACGTACTAAAGTCTCTGAGGTTTTTAGGGAGTAAGATAAGAAAGATAGCAATGACAATGTTTCTATTTTTAAGATGAAATCCCCTTGTAAAGCCGAGCTCTTTTACTGGTGGAATATTTTATCTGAAAGAAATTAAGTCACCCTTTTTGTTTTAGCCATAAAAATGCTTTAAAGCATATCCTCAAACCAGTAAATCTTTATGGTCTTGTACCAGCTCCGTGTCCTCCACCGGAACAGGGACAATGATCCTGAGGAGTCATTGTCACCAGGCTCCTGGAGGGAGTTTCCTCTCTCCAAGTCTGGCTCCCCTCCACCAGCTTCACACATATATCTGCACTCTCTGGAGCTTTAACAACAAGGACAAAGAATGTTTTAAAAATGTAATCATGGAGAAGTTTTTCTTATTGTTTCTTCAAAAGTTTACACTATTTCCTCTATGATTATTTACCCATGCAATCTTAATTGAAAGAATAATCCTTGTTTCCAGACGGAATCCTGCTGCAGAATGCAGTGACCAGGATGTCCCATGATCAACCAGCTTGAGTAGATAACAAAACCTGAACAGAAAAACCTTAACAAAACCTGAACACAGCACTCTCAACTTCCCTGTGTCTTTGAGATTAAATTATATGCCCCTAACACCCTTCCAGGCTGAGGACAAATGACATGAAGCAACAGTTTCTTTCAGCAAAACATAGAAGAAAAAAAAAAACCATAACAGAAAACAGAAGCAAGAAAGAATAATCAGTCTAGGCTAGAAGGGAAGATAAATTTTCAGCTATATGAAGCCCATGCAGGAAATCTGTTGGGGCAGGAGGACCAAAAAAGCATTTGGGATCTGGTTTGTCATCCATGTGAATAACAACCATACGTGAGGAGTCTGGATTAAACACCCAGTTTCTGACAAAGAAAATCTTTTAGGTCACCATACAAGCTGTTCAATGCAAAGCTAATGTCTGTTAAAAATTTTGTTTACATTTTGCTAAAAATTGAAATGTACCTTAAATGTGCTATAGTGCCTTGGTATAGGAAAAGAACAGATGGAGCTTTCTCTAGTCAAACCTCAGCTTGAAAGACACTCAGCTTGTAGAGCTGAAGCTTAGTTGGTGGTGCACTTCATGTCCTTCATGTAAAATATTCTGTCACTTTTAATTTTGTACCTTGTTTACTTTCTCTGTTACAAAAGAACTGGGACTTGTTTTTAGCAGCTCTGATTAAGTTTCTATCGATTTTCGAGATAGGAAATGGAACTTTCAGATTTCCCACATGAATTTAAAGCGAGTCAGATATTAACCTCGAGGTAAAACATCTGCCATGACATTCCAAAAATAGACAAGCACTATCTCAGTGAAAACAGCATCTGTGCTCAAATCTCAGTGCCTGGGAGTTGGAATTGGAGAACAATGCCAGCAGCAGGACTGTATTTTCACATGTGTCAAACCACATGTGAACACATCCCGTTTACTGACATTTACATTCACTCAGATATGGATTGTCAGACACAGGAAACTCCTTCATGTACACACCCCTCAGCTGTTAAAGCACTAATGGCTAAATGAGATAGAGATGGTATCAAGGGGAATTGAGAAGAATGAGAAAGCTGATGCAGAGATGGAAAAGCTTATTTTTTTATGCCCCTGTTAATGTATCTAACCATATAATGGATATTTATTATTTTTGAGGATCAATGTCCTTTCTTATCCTGTAACAACTGCCAATATATTCATGCATTTACTAATTTAAAGCTTTCTTATCAAATAAATCCCTGCTATAGGTATTACTAGGCAATATTTAATAGACTAATAGAAAATAAATATGCAGCATGCAATCTGAAATATATGCCACATGCAACATCTACTGGGCTGAAAACTTTTATCTTGAAATTTTTCAACTGGTTTTACCTATCATGGTAGTCTTCTTTAAGCCAGTTGTTTGGACATGTTTGTGATATTGATGAATATTTTCAGACTAGGCACACTGGGTGTGGTTCTGAAAATAGAGCCCACACAAAATGAAGGGAAAATTCAGAGAGAAAAAAAAAAAAGAGGCAAAAATGATCTTTAGAGATGAAGCTGAAACATTTTTAGTTCTTTTCTATCTTGTGAAACGGCCATAACTCTTACAGCTTGCTAGTGTTTAAAATGTGTACCTGTCCAACAGAGCTAGAAGGTGCCACCTATTTTATTTGACAAACAAGTAAAGGGAACAACTTCAGTGGTATTCATGGACTTTTAAAAGTGAATTATGCCTACTGTCTTATCACTGCAAGTGTGATCCCACCGAGCTTCTCCTCTGACTGGAGACAAACCTGGATCCTGCCTACAATGCCCTTGGCAAGAGGAGGAGTCTCTGCAGCTGCTTAAACCATGATTTATACACCCAGTGTATGAAAAACACAGCTAGTCATTGCATTCAAACACCTCTGTAATGCAGCTTTGATCAACGTAGTACAGCACCTTTGAAATGTATTTAAAAAAACCAACAACAAAAACCCCGAACTTTTATTAATGACTTAATCTTCCAGCTACTATTAAAGCTGTCACCATAAAGATGGCAAGTTAAAGAATATTTGAGGGATTTTAGGAAACTCTCTGATCCAATAAAATCAGCTTCCCAAGACATGAAAAACATTACACAGAAGCTGGAAAATTTAAAACTATTTTCCGAATTTGCACAAACCTCATCTATAAACTTGCACAACTGTTGTATACCAGGTACATCATCTTGTAAAAGGTTTTTAAATGGCACTTTTAAAAAGATGAAAAATGTCAGTCTTAAAATGTCATGGTTGTATTAATATCAGCTGACCCAGCAAAAAGCCATAGATGACAACAAAGATCAAAACTTCATCAGCAGAATAAAGTAAAAAAAAAAAGAAGAAAATAAAGATTGTTTAACATATATTATTATTGTTTGTTAATGTGCTTTATCACCATAATCTGCTTATCAATTAAAAGTGTAAAATCTTGTGGGGCATTTTTACAATTCCAAGTTGTTTTTTCTCATTTGCTGGAAAACTGAAACTGTGCTGTCACTTTCCCTAGCAGTGATTCAGGGAGCCACAGGTTGTCCCTGTTCAATACAAGGCCCACTATTTTGTCCTAGATTTTCAGAAAAGGATTAAACTATACTGAAAATCAGACCCCATGTCACCGATTAATCTAAATCTCCTGTGCTTTTTCAGAGCAGACTGCAGATGTTAAAAGGATCATGTGTGTGAGAGAGAAAGAATGTATGGGTTGCAGAATAATAAAAATACAATAAATGCGAAGCAAAAAGACTGATACTACTAAATCCCACGTGTGCACCTGCTAGGTGACAGGGTGGATATTTGCATGGGGGCAGTGACCACCACTCCTAACTCCATGTTCTTGGGACTGTACTTCCCAAATGACCCAGAGATTAGAGCAGGTGGCTGAATTAAAGCATTTAATTTTGAAAAGAGGTTGAAAAACTATTGTGGAGAATTCTCTAATACATTTCTATTGCTATCAAATTATTAGTGAGAAAGGAACCTAAACTTGGAACCAAATTTTATCTTTTCCATATCAACATATTACAAATTTATTTGCTGCTTGGTCTGTAAAGACTGCAAAGTACACGTAGTGAGACCAGAGATGTTCTTAAGCAGCAAAAATATTTTTGGAAAGGGGGTTTCCACCTGGACAACTATATGATGTTGACATTCACTGAAAAGAACTCTACAAGTTTCCATTTGTATACCTAACAGAAACCAGTCTTAAGCAATGAGAGACAGCCATTTTGTATCTCACAAGACTGGCAACTCCTCTGAGTTTGCCAGAAAAAGCCGTCAGTATTTTCCCCTCTACAACAGAAGACAATCCCTGGAATAAAATCCGTGTGTACAGGTATGTGCAGATCATTACCATGCTACTACTCACATTCTGCAGGAGACTTGCATTTCACAAATTATCTACAGTCACAGGTAATCCACAGCTATGTGTGAAAAAAATGTAAGGATTAAATAATCAGCTGTTCCTCCAGCCGGTTTTTGTTAGCAGTGTGTAGTTCTGCCTGTAGGGTCATGTTACTAGCACCTCTCTCTGGCTGTCATGAAACATTCCCATCTTCCATGAAACATTCCCATGTTTCCCATGTTTCACTGGTTTCCCATCCATGCGCTGGAAACACAGCAGTGTCCAGAGCAGGCAGTTTGGTTTACTTTTTATTGCTTTGGTCTACTGAAACTGAACAAATACAGCTGAAATAAATAAATAAAAACAAATAAAAATGCTGCTGGTTTAAATCTTCAATTGAACTAGACTCAGCCACATTTGAATTGCACATGTGAGCAGCCCATTTATAGTCACTTCTCGTGAGCATTCAGTTTACAGGCACAGATGTTCAGGGAAAATGCATTTTAACCTCAGGATGAGATAATTTAAATATAGCCTTCTGTGAACATTCATACCAGTCAGGGAACAAGAAAAACACCAATCAAATTATATGACTAATCATTTCTAAGTTGTGCACGGATGTATTTGAATTTCAGATGGCAATCTGAGAACAAGTCCTCAAAGCTTTAAGGAACATTCAAGTAAAGGACTACATGTTCATGGTGATTTTAATATTTTAATAATGGCAGAAGATTCACACATGTTCACACAAATGGCTCAAAAAAGATTATCAGAACAATTTGAGAAAATTTACTTGAGAAAAAAACATCCTTAAGGGAGAGTTTTAAGGAAAGGACAGCTTTATGGAATCTCTGGTGAGACTACAAGACTTTGATGTTTAATAACCTTTCTATAAAAGCAGATATTCAAACATTAATGACTGAAAATTTACAAAGAAATTACTCAATCTGAATGAAGATTAAGAATTGGATCAGCTGAAAATACATCTCCCACCAGCCTTCTCCAGGCCAAAGTGATTCGGATACTTTGACTCTCTAGTCCAATGAATCTCACCAAGAGATGACAAGTAAACCTTTTCAACAAAGAATTCTCCTTTTCAAGGCAGCCTCCCTGCTCCCTTGCTCTCAGCAGGTTGGTGTCTGCAGTTAGAATGGGCTGTTCCAGACCTGCTGCCCCTTCCCATTTCCCATTGGGAATGCAGCCAAACTGCTCTGAGACCACTGTCTGCCCCTCCTACTGTCAGACTGAAATCTGGAGTAATTTCAGAGAAATGTCAAAAAGAGGCAGAAGGTATAAAAGTAAAAAGAAGACAGCAACACTCCTTTGCAGAAAACTCTTTTCTATGACATATGACAAATACCTATTTGAAGTGTAAATAAGCTGGAAAATATTTTTAAAAGATCAGCATAAAATATAAAGGGTATTTTGAAAAACACATATTACAGTATAAAATATGGGAAAACAAGCAGAAATGTCTGTCTGTGTGGGAGCTAATTTAGTTGCTTTCTTGAAAAGCTCATTCTGAATAGGAAGCCACCCAAGCAATCCTCAGTTCATTTGCCTTTTCTTTCATTTCTGTAAATAGGCACAAGGTAAATACATGGGGGTACTGTTAAACCTCAGGTTTGGAAAGTGTTGTGTGATCTTAGAATGGTAATTTCCAGAAATGGTAAAGCCACTGCTGTTATTTTACCTCACCTTCACAAAGTATCAAAATGTGCCATTATGCAATGGAAATCATTGTCTTAATTAGACAGATGGCTGATTCTGATCAAAGCTAACCTGAAACAGACTTTCATACACTTCTTCCATCTTCAGACAATTTTTTCAGGGAATGTGGTAATATCCCCAGGAATGTATATACATAGAAGATATTTCTGTTGTTGATCAAATTTACAGAAGAAAGTACTGATACACTGAGACACATTTAACTTGTTTAAATTGACATAACTATTGTCACTATGCCAAACTGCATTCCAGGTCATACTGTCCCTCTAAACTACCTTCCAAAAAATGGCTTTGAGTGTAGGGCCATCTATTCTTGGGACGAAGACTAAATCAGTAGAGGTATCAAGCAGCAAGTTAATACAAAGTTACTTTCCAATCTTTTTTGTTGGTTTAAAAGCTCAAGGTTACTTGATTAATCTGTTAGATACTATGTTCTTCTCCAAAGAATGAACAAGATGCCCCTACGGAAAAATCAATTAAGTGAAATGAGCGTGCTACAAAGGAAGACCAGAACTGTACTCTTAATTATACAAGGAATATTTTAGGCTTGTTTTTCCAAATAGTCCCACCAAGACCAAAATACTGGGTGAAATGAGAAATATTTTTGTCTTGCCTATGGCTCATTTTTGGCATTCACACCCCAGAGATACTTAGAGAACCTGAAGCTTCAGAAAAAATTTAAAGTTTTAAAATCGTATGTATGAGTAAGAAAAAAATAGGCTGGTTTTTGTTGCTTTAGTTCTTCCCAGAATGCTGTTACTTAATTTCATGCAAAAGAGGCATAAAACACTCTGTTCTTAATTAGTTCTTGATACAGCTTATCTGCTTTCATGAGGGTTTGTCAGCACAGCATGAATCAGAATCATTGGAGACCACTACTTAGCTTGAGTTTATGCATGATTTGTCTTTAAAAACAGATTGGTTTGAATTGTTGGATCGCAGAGTAATTGCAGACACTATTGACTTTATGTAACAGGTCAAATGTGATTGGGATGCTCCCTTTTCAAGTGCAGTACTTATCCTTGGGAAGACAAAGCTTCACATGTATTTAAGACCATAAGTGGCACATATTTGCAGGGTTTTATGGTAGTGAGTTTGGAAGTCATTTATCATTTGAAAGCCAGAAATTGCAAAGACAAATGAGGAAAAAAAACCCAAACTTGTTTCCACTGCTAAATTATTTTGTGGATTATAGATACTGCTAGCAGCAATCTCAAGCTTTCAGAGTGCTTTTTAAAGAAATTATTAACACTCACAACACCCTTGTGGAGAAGGTAAATATTATCTAAACATTTTACAGGTGAGGCTGCTGCTGTACTGGGGGTAAATTGGCTCAAGGGGTGGGACAGCCGGGAATGCAAGAGCAGGACGTGTGCACAGCACAGGTGCTAATGTGACCCCCAGGGCAGCCCTGCTGCCTGGATCAGCTCTGCAGCACCCCCAGAGCTCTGCACAGCACACTCTGCCAGGGCGCCGCGGCGCCCACAGCTGAGGCTCCCTCCTGACCACACTTGCCCTCCTTTCAGCAGCTCTGGGGGGATGAATAGGCCTTAATCAAACACAGATCCGAAAAATCTTGGCCTTTTCTTCCATTTCCCACTTAGGCTGAATAGCGATCATCATAGTTTATAACCCCAAACTCACTCTCCTTAACTTTTACCTATACACCGTAATAACCACCACCGCATTCCTTACCCTAAACACAATAAAAGTACTAAAACTTTCCACCCTAATAACTGCATGAACTAAAACCCCACCCCTAAACGCAATACTATTATTAACCCTTCTTTCTCTAGCAGGACTGCCCCCTCTGACAGGATTCCTCCCCAAATGATTTATTATCCAAGAACTGACAAAGCAAGACATGGCCATAGCAGCCACATTCATTTCCCTCCTCTCCCTACTAAGCTTATTCTTCTACCTTCGTCTCGCTTACTGCACAACAGTCACACTCCCCCCACACACCACAAATCACATAAAACAATGACGCACTGACAAACCAACCAGCATCACAATTGCTATCTTAACCACCATGTCCGTCATACTCCTACCCATCTCCCCTATGATCCTAACCGCTGTTTAAGAAACTTAGGATTAGGCACAGATAAAAACAGGGTTTTTATCTGTGCCTGCCTCAGGTGTGCTGTGGGGCTGTAGCTCCTCCCCAGCAGCTGAACTGCCAAGCTCCATGCTGCAATGTTCCTGCAGTTATTCTGAGACGGGAGAAGGATGAGTCCCCTCCCTCACGCCCTGACAGCACAACCAGCCAGCACCTTCATCTCCTCCATGGTCACATCCTCAGCAGGGCACAGGCTCACAGGATCTGCCCAGGAGCAGATAGGATTTTGCTTATTAATTGCATGGCTAATCCAAACCAAAGGAATAAAAAAACAGTTTTCTCTTTATATTTCCCCAGCAATATTTTGTAAACTTTAAACACACAAAAGGGTTTTGAATACAGCAGTAATGGGAAAGGCATTTCTCTTGTGAGGGCTGTGGTTCCTTCCCAGGGAAGCCTACCATGCTCTTCATTCATTCATGAGCATGATCCTGCAAATGAAGACCCCCTGTGGCTCCAGTGGGAGCTGTGCTGGAGAACTTTTGAAGCTTTTAACAATATTAGACTGTAACAGTCCCCTGGGGAATCTGTGAACACGCCAGCCAACATGGAGCACAGCAAACCACTGCTCTTACAAGATGTGTCACAGGCTCTGCTCCACAGGGAGCAGAGAGACGCCTGAGAATGGCCAAACACACACAAGCACTGCCGCACCTCGACCCCAGGAATG
>VZSU01001764.1:426016-450861 GCA_013398715.1 Nesospiza acunhae
ATGTTCTTTGGCAGACATAACACAACAGGGACGTGAAATTCAGGGTGCTATTAAGTGCCTCTGCTTTTTAAATAAGCAACTCAAGTGTAATCCTAACATTTAACCAGGGTAAAATTCTGTAACAACATCCAAACTATGGCATAAGTACAAGCACACTTTTACTGCTGTGGACTGAAACCAGTTCCAAGCTTCAGGGTGGCTACATAAGTCTTCCACAAAATATTATTTCAACTTTCAATTTAGAGATCTTATTTCAGACACCAGAGGTTAAATTGCTTTAATGAAAGGTCAATAATGCTTCACAATTTTGCTCTCTGTTGTCAAGCACAGCATGAGACTGCAATGAAAAGGACAGTGTCACATGGAAAACAGGATGATGAAATTACATAATTTTGATTTATTAATAATACATTATAGCCATATTTGCTATGCAATTAAAGATTGTATAGACATGAAAGTACAGAACAGATGAACTTATCTTGCATGAGCAAGTTCTATTATGACATCCTATAACTTATACTGTGTGATTTTGTAAACCAAATAATTTTCTTTAAGTTTTATTTATGCGCATATGAAATGTAATATAGCCAAATATGCTCTAAATATGAGGAAAAAACCCAGTTAAATTTGCAGAGAATGAAAGAATATTTTGTCTTTTAACTATGAAATACTTCTTAAAAATACTGTATTAGAAATCATATTTGGAGTACTAGAAAATGGGTTTTGTAATCATTAATAATTCTATCTTTAACAGTATTATTTGTATTTTGAGTTTTTTTCTCTCCTTGAACTACAAACCAATCAGGTTCATAAAATGCTGGCACTCAGAAGAAGAAAACATCTTATACAAAAGTTGAAGTCTTCTCCCCCATTTTGCTTCAGAACACTCTAAAATTAGTGGAAAAGAAGATGAAGGCAACCATCTCATTTTCAGGGTAAGTTTTTCAACAAGCACAGCCTGAGTGCTGCAGCTCAGCCCTGAGCAGGCACTGCCCTGGCCATCAGTGCCTGGATCCTCAGTGCTGCCCCTAATCACTCCTGTGCCTGCTGATGATCACATCTCCAAACAGAGGACACACTTAAATGAGTTTTTTCCCTTCCCATCTTTGTGAAAGACCTTTTTACTAGGAGCCATTTGGCAAGAAATCCACAAGGTCATCTGTAATAGAAAAATAATGGACCAATTTGAAAGCTGAAGCCCAAACATTTGCTTGTAAAAAAGTATGGCCAATTGTCAACTTTGCAGCTTTGAGATAAGCTATCTATTTTGACAAATTAGAGTCTCCACGTTATACCTTAGGACTGTAAACTGGAAAAAGAGACATTTCTGTGGGGAAGCTCACACAAGGAACCGGCAGCCCTTGCTCAAGCTCAGCTTTTGCTGCTCGGTATTTTGACAACTACTTTCTGCATTAAAGGATTTGACAGAAGTTTTAATCCACTGTTTAATTTCTAAAATAAATGCCCATTTCAAGGGAATCATTATCTAATAGTAGAATAGCCTACACTGCTGTAGCATGTTGCTATGCTGGGAATCATAAAGGAATTACTGTTTTTCAAGGACACAGTGACAGCAACTTTGAAAAATCACATAGATTTCAAACTGATACATGTTTTGGCTCTTGAGTACTGATTGGATTAATTGTCCACTGAGTCCAACTTGTATCATCCTTTTAAATTTTTAACTACCATAGAGCAACCATATGAATCAAGACAATTCAGATTTTGCTGTTGTCTGACCGGCTTGTATTTGTTAATAATATTCAGACTGGCTCATGGCATTAGTACTTCATTACAGATAGCTGTAAATAATATTGCATGGGCACAGAATTCTAAGCCTTTTGCTTGAATTTGGTCCACACCAGCATGAAAAGTCTCTGCAAATTCCTGTACTCATATACAGCTCATGTCACAACCTGTACAAAATACACATTGTTTTAGAACACAAAAACCTACCTAATAAAACTAAAGAGCTTTCTAATGACACAAGAGTATTTAATGGAAGAGTTATCTATCTTTTAAAAAAGAGCAATGCTAAAAATAGTTCTTAGTTTCCCCTAGAAAAACAAAGATAGGGATGCACAGAAGTTACAATTTAGAAAGGATGATTTTTTTTTAAAAAAGCAGAGGAGGAGGAAAAGTTAAAGTGTAAGACAAATTTAACTACTCAGGCTTGATCCTAGACTACATACATTCATTTTTGCTATGATTAAGGAGGAATTTGGTTATGGGCATTTCTACAATGATTGTGTGAAGAATGCATCAGTGCATGCAGTGAAAGGTTTTCCATCAACTTAGAGTCAAGATTTCATCAGTTGTCTCTACAACTGGGCACACAGTCTATGTCACACCTGTCTTTTCTGGGCAAAAATATTTGAAGTATTTCATTCATGGTCTGCCAGCTTGTCACATATCTGCCACACTTGTAGGAAACATATATTATTTACATTTTTTAGCATTTAGATTGTGCAAGTACTCTTTCTGGAAAACTCTGTCTGCACAATTAAATGCAGGAAGAAAAATAAGATACCTTCTATTTCCCATGAAATGTAACTACAAGGAAATATTCACTAAAAATAGATTGTATTGTTAAAATATTTGACAAGAACTATTAAAATATTTTATTCAGTGTTCAAAGCATTGATGATAACTGCTGACTCACACTAAACTTCCTTGTCTTGTGTCAGCTGACCTCTTGTAGCGTCACATAATGTTCTTTCAACATGGCAAAAAGAATTCAATATCCTGGCAGCTTTGCATACATGTAACTCCTGCTGTAGTCCAAAGACCTGCCTTCCATAGTTGTCATTATTTAACTATCAATTAATTAATTGACAAAGGTTCTTGTTACAGGTTGAGGTATGTGAGCTGCCTCAATTCTTCCCTGGAGTAGAGGAATATTCTGATTTTCTGTTCTTCTTGAGGAAGAACAGAAAATAACACATCTCAGGTGAATGCATAAATACTATTTTATATATTTCTAGTTATATATAATATGTAGATGTTATTAACATGCTAGAGTCTGTAGTGTACACAGGCTCCTTGCTCCACAGAAATTCCATCTGGCTTCTTGGGCGTGATGGTCTACAACGCTTCCACTGTTTTAAAAGGCTTTAGCCACAGAACTGACAGATCATCTGGCTACAGCTTCTTCGATCTTTCCTACAGGTTTTCTTCCACGTTTCTTCTAAAATTAGACTAATTTTGGCTGTTTCATCTAATTTGATTACAAATCAGTATTTAATACTGAAGTCATGATACTGCTGTGGCCTGGGAAGATCAATTACAGGCAAGGTGCTTCCCCACTGGAAGGCTCCTGAGGGAAATCATTCTTTTCTCAGGCACACAGAGCCTTTTGCTGATTTCCATAGCCTGCTCCAGGTATGTCTGTGCTCCAGGCACTCAGTTTTGACATCAAATATATTGCATTATCTTTTTCTACAAGCTGAAAAAGTCACATGTGAAAGGTTCAGATTCAGCTGTCATTTGATAACACACAGCTATACAGGACTTGAGCGAAAAAAAAATTTGTGAAGGACTATTTCTGATCAAATACACAAGGGGTATGAGGGTAAGAAGCCTTTTCTTGCCCATAAAAAAAGGTTATTGGGAAAATCCAGAATTTAATTTGTGCAATATCACATGGCCTAATTTTCTGATGCTACTTAAGTGAAAACTGAAGACAAGACCGAAAACCAGATGAAAATACATATTATGAATTTAGTTGAAAGAAGAACCTTAAATAATACACTTATTTTAGAGTAAGAGTCTTATGTTGCTGGGAACCATCCCTTATTATAGCTAAAATGTTGTACACAAATAAACTCCATCTAAACATATCATTAATACTGACACAGCTTAGGTCTTTACAAATTTTCTTGCAGCATGCTCTACATTTCCATCTAGAACATGGCATTAAGAAAAATGAAAGCTCTGTGCAGTATAATAAACATTTCAATAGAAGTCTATGTAGTATTTCTGCTTTACATCATGATTCATTTATCAACCTGAATTAGGCTTTTGAAAGAGGAAAATGCAGATTTGCAGTTCAGTACCTTTTCTGGTCTTTTCTTGCAATAACAAAATTGCTTAATGTCATTTCAAGTTCATCCTGTTCCATGCACACATGTAGGCAGAGCTATGGGTAATTCACTTACACAGTTCAACATCTCCTTTGTCACAGATGGTAAATGTGCAGATTTTTCCCTCAAGGAAAGAAACTCTTTTATAAAATAATTGTATATTCTGCTCATTTTTTTTTTTCTGTCACTGATGCTCTTGTATTGTTATTATACTCTGTCAAGCTGGTAATTAGCATTCAGTCTCCATCTGACACAAGCACAGCTCTCAATCCTCCTTTAAAATCCCTTAGGACACATATGATAAGTAAAATAACGTGAGCTAGTAAGGGGGGGAAAGTACTAAAACAACAATAATAATAATAATGATAATAATAATAAAAATAAAATATAATAATAATTTTTTAAAGAACAAATAAAAAACATGAGACAGTGCATAACCACAGGCTGCTTTTGTCATGCAGTCAGTGCATGGCTCTTTTTCAGTGAACTGTATGGAGCTCATCCTGCTGTGTGGAATAAGCTTTCAGAGAGCTACAACTGTCTTCCTGCAGCTGTCCTTTGCTTTTCCTACACAAAGATCTAAATCCTCTTCCCAGTCTCACCTTTCTTCCAAACTTCTAAGGCGCACAATGCATCTTTTACACACAGTGATTGCCCCTCCTCCATTTTCAGGTCTCTTGAGTTACTAATCATTTCCTCTTCTCAGACGAGTCATTTTTTGGACAGCGTCACCTGTGATACTTGAGGTATCCTATTGTTCTGAACAACTCTAACTAGATTATATCATTCTCGGTAAAATGATAATGTCTTTTTAAAACTTTGTGCACCCAGCAGAATTCTTCCAGTTTCGGCAACAATGCCGTCACTAGAAATAAGAAGAAACAGAACTTTCCTTCTAGTTCCTACAATATCTTCTTTTTCAGTGATTTCTCCTTGAAGTGACGGGTGTGATCAAGGGTAGGCCTACTCCAGAAACCCTGTAAGACCAGTAGCACCACACAGTAAATTTTTGTTGAAGTTGTACCCTCACATGCTTGTGCTCTCCCGTAAGGCAGGCAGGACGTGCAGAAGATGCTGCGTAGCCCCCACACTGTGTCACATTTACCCAGGATGGTGACTCAGTTTTCTGCCTTTGCACTCACACAGCAACAGGACAGACAGAGCAGTAACTCTCACTGAAACAGATGGTTTAATATCACCCCAGTATCCTAAAACTACCATGGAAATGACAACAAAAAGATGCTTACGCCTCGATACCAAATCAGTATGAAAGATTGCCAGGCCAGACTTCAGAAGTCTAATGGCTCTTGTTCAGGTAACAAGGTGGAGAGTCAGGGATGTCAAAGATCTGCAGCTTGAGAAAAACCTGAATTTCTCTGAATATCAGATATCTTAATTTTGTGATGGCAAAATATGGTCTGTCATACAAAAGCTACTGAGTTGATAACAGAAATTTGAGCCTTAAAATAAGAATACCAAATTTATGCTGATATTAACAGTCTGGTCTGGCATTATATGTCTTGCCATCAGTCTTAAAGCCTAGACAAAGTCCTGCAGTTGACAGAACATGTGTATGAGAGCCACCTGCCAGGCCATTGCCACCAAGGTGTTGAGTAAGGAGCCCCTGGAGGGCTCCATGTGCTCATCAGATCGAGGTAACACTGCAAGTGTGAGCACACAGGAGCTGCTTTATGTCACTGCACTGACACTTCCCAGGCCTCCAGCTATGTATTTGTCCAAAAGTGGGAGAAAATCTCTTGACACCACTGCTAAGCAATGTAATTTCTAAGTGTAAAATGCAGTCATAGAATTCAAGGATTTAAGAAGTATTGGGTGGGAAGAAATACCTCATTCAGAGCAAATTCCTGTGAAAATGAGATCAGTGTGGGGATGACTAAGCTGCACTATTTTCAGTGTTTAATAAAGCCCTCCCTATTTTCTCTTATTAACTGACTGGGATGTTGTGTGAAACACCAAACCTGTAACACTCAAATATCTAACACAACCAGCATCTGACACAAGCAGCATCACACTGAGAAAACAAATGATAGAGTCAGCTGAAAATACTTCCCTAGACACATTTTAAAAAAAGGTGGAAGAATGATATTCTACCCCCTTCTCTTTCTACATGTCACAGACCTAAAAGGTTTTAGGATTATTTTGATAATTCAGAGTGCTCTCTTCTCTCTTACTAATAACTTTATCTTTTATTAGGTGAGCCAAAGAGGAAGATTAGGGACTCTGTTAGTCTGGGATTTATGGTTACAGTGAATTTAAACACATGAAAACCATCTGCTGCAGCATCCAAGAAGGAACTATTACATACCTAAGTTGACCAAAAAAAAAAAAAAAAAAAAACCAAAAAAAAAAAAAAAAAAAGAGGTGGATTTTCTGCTTTTTGTAGAAAAAAGCTCTGCCTCTTTCTGATCTCTAACTTCAGCCTCTCTACAATATTAATTTATTACCAAGCTAATAAGTCAACCTTCAGAACAGATTTCTGCTCTATCTGCTCACAGGTTTACACTTTCCATGTAGCAGAATTCCCTTTTCTAGGATCTCAAAAGTTCAGAGTTCCAAAAGGGGGACCTGGTGGAAGGAAGGAGAGGAACAAATGCCCAGACTCAATATTGCTGCTCAGCCCTTTGAGCCACGTGGCTCTCAGGTGGCCTCTGTGTAATTTTAGGTGGCAATATATCACATCAGGGGATGTTTCAATGGCATTTCATGTCAGTGACTCCCCCACAATTCCCATCACGGACAGGATCCATTTTTCACAGAAGTGTATATTGCATAAAGAGGAAGACATTTCTCTGTGTAAATATAAGAAGTTCATCTCCTACTGTATAAGTTTATGCATCTGCATAAGGAGGTGTTACTTTGTGCTGGGGATCTGGCTGGCATCAGGGCACAACTCCTTTCTGGAAATGACACTGGCTTCCTAGCATTCTCCTAGCAACTCCGGGGGTAATGCCATTCAGCCTGGGGAGAAACAAGGGAAGTAAACTACAATAATGATGCTGTCCCCTTGCAAAGGCATTTTATGGGAAAAACCTCCTGGGATTTCCTCTTTTTTAGCTCTTTTGTGGCTGCTTGGAAGAGTGGATGGTTAGGCTTGCAAGGAGCCATAGTCCCAGTCCACCAAAATGCTTAGCTCTTTGCTATTTTAAATCCTATTTTCTCTTTCTTAACTTCTTTGAGAAAATATTTAAATTTTATATTTAACGTCTACCTTTCTTTCTATCTTTAATATTTATAGTGTATACGAATGGATACAAATATACAAATGAATGGATAGAAATCTTTGACTATTGCAAGTAAGAATCCATGTCACATATTTGATTACGCTTCTTTCATCATGTATGCGAAGTAACAGATTTGAATAATTTCATATTTCTCTGGACTGTGCACTGACCTGTGTAAAACAGCCTACCAGAGAGCAATCTTCTTTCATGAAACACCAATTTTTCTGATGCCTTCAAGGCAAAAAATGTAGACAGCCCAGTTTTCAAAGTCACAGAGAAAAATATCTTTATAGATTTATGAAGGGAATAAATACAACTTTGCTAACCAACCACTTCCATGCATTCTAATGGCAACATGCTGCAATTAATAAAACAAGCATGCCCCATACTGGGGGAAAATGCTGACCATGCCAGAATAAGTGGGCCCATATATTGTCCAAGAATGTAAATAGATTAGGTGACAGCATAATTAATCCTCAGTACATAATCAATGAGGAACAGTAAAGCCTTGTGAAAAATTGAAGACATCAGAATGAGAGTGGATTTTCCCTGAGCTAAAATGTGGAGTCACTAGTCAATGAATCCTGCCTCAGGAGACTGTAACAAATACAGAGAATCATCTCAAGGACAGACAGAGTTGTAAATTGAGAGCTATAAAAAAATAATAATCTAACAATTGTGCCAATGTGTTTATAATTTATAGGTTGGTGTTACAGGTGAGAAATAGGGGTTAGCAGTCTGTTATAATCTGAACTTGAGTCAGTAAAGCACTGCAGAACCTCAATCACCACTTCTTTCATTTCACATAGTTTAAAAACATATAATAAAACTATCAGACAAAGCCACTTTCTTTCAGGGCTTGAAGCTGGAGCTGTGGATACCAAACTGTTCAAAGTTAGAGTGCTACTAGGGAGTCCAGCAAAGGGAAGCTCTTAATTTTCCTTATACTCTTTTCTTTTTCACATTGGGTACTTGCCATAAAAGTATAAAAAGCACAGGGGTCTTTTTGTTATAATTGAGGCAGGCAAGAAAATAAGAGTTCCATTTCACAATTTAATTCCATTTTGATAATCTAATTCAAGGTACCCAAAAAAAAAAAAAAAAAAAAAAAAAAAAAAATTTAATTCAGGGTTTTTCCATCTGGGAGCATTTAAACGGAGTGAAATTGGAACCTTTAATCCTACACAGTGCTGAGTAACTCTGAGTTTCAAATTCCCTTGTCCCAGTGGGTGTTGAGGTCAGTGCTCACCACAGAGCAAATTGCAGCCCAGCAGGATTCAGTTCTCTGTAAATAGGGGAGGCTGCCTCGTGCTGCTATGCAGGGACTCAGCAGCTTTTCCAAAAGGATTTAAATATGAAGGCTTTGGGCTGTTTCTTGGACGTGACTCCCCCTTGAGAAAAGTGAATTCAACAGAGCAACTCTGCATGCATTTGCTAATAACTGGACAGGCAGCAGAATAGCACTTTTACTTTTTTTTTTCAGCCATTCATCTTTCAAAATTCCCCATGCTTCCCATGAACAGACCAGTCATTATTGCCAAGCAATCCTCTTACAGCCTGTACAATCTGTAGGAAGGTACTGGAGCATAGGATGTAAAGATGGTTCTATATTCACTCAAACTTTCCCTTCATGATAAGTCTTGCAATAAATACTTAAAATACTTATGAGCAACCTTCAAGACACTGTCCATTTGTCTGACATAATCACCATTTGAGCTGTAACTCATCTTCCCTTACAACTGACCTACTGCATGCCTCTGCCATTGTGATGTGAATTTAACCTGAACTTTGAAATACCAATTGGCACTCAGTATTCTTCCCCCATGAAAAGCTTGTGGAAAATTTTCATGATCAAATTACTTTTCTGCATGCTGTATCTTTCATTTCAAATCCAGCAATTTTTCATGTGCATTTTTCATTGTTAAATGCTCCCATGGAGGACAGTTGTAGCACTAATGGCAACTAAAAGTTACGACTATTAAAAGAATTGTGAAAACTAAAGTAGATCAGTAACACAATAAAACTGGTAGCTAGTGGGAGTGCAGCCAACCTTTTATACTGATTGAGTCCAGTGGCCTTTCTACATTCAGAGCCCTTTCTTTGAAACAAGACTAATGAACACTCTGACAGTGGTGTGACAGGCAGAAAACCTACCAGGTGAGTTCCCCGGCTGTATCCTGTGGGGGCTTGACAGTGCCTTTATTTGCTGGGGTATTAACTGAATAAGTAAGCAAAATTGAAATATTAGACTCCCATAAAAATGTTTCTCTTAGACTCCACTACACAGCAGTCAATAAATCTCAAGATAACGTTAAACAATTATTCTGGTCTGTCACAGGTTCCTGGATATTGTAAGAAATTAGATTGAATGAGGCAGTGACATGTCTGCGGACAAGGCTCAACACTGATTTACTCAGCCATCTTTGGTACCTGCCCCTAGTACCAAAGGGATTTTATTACCTTGGAATACTCAGTATTGGGAGAAATTTATAATTATTTGATGGATAAATTCAGACCTTCTCGAGACAAAGGTTAACTCTCCATAGCTTCAGCCTAGCAAAATGAAGGTTGAAAATGAGAGCTATAGGATAACAGGAGAGTTGACATCTGCTAAATAGATATAGTGCTTCCCTTCTCCCAGAGGAAATAAATTAAGAGAAAACCAACCTAAAAAAATCAAACCAAACTAACAAAAACAAACCACAGCTGTCACATTCTGAGGGAATTTTTTAGGCTTAGAATTCAGACTTAGAGTTACCCTTAGAGTTTATGAGCAATCCACATCCTAGGAGAACCCTCCCATACTGCAGGTAAGAAACCATGAGCCAGAAAAAATGTACTCTCAGCCCACCTGGGCTCATCTTACTTGCAGCAACCTGTAATCAAATGAAACTGCTGCTGGAAAGTGTGTGATGGATTTAAAACCTGCTTCTGGGCTTTACATTTTGCTGTAACCTGGGTTTAAGGCAGTAACCCAGGAGCAGAGGAGCACAGAGGTCAGCACCTGCTGCAAAGCCCACCCTGCAGCCCCTGCAGTTCTGAGATTCCTGCCAGCAAGGCAGCACAAAGCCTTGGCAAGTGCAGCTGGGAAAGTGCAAAAAGCCTTACAAGTACTTCAGGAAAGAAAGTAGGAGCTGAGTACAAATCTCCAAGAAAGGCACTTTTCTGAGCAGCCTGCTTTCATCTCGAGGGAATTTAGCATTTCTGTGGAGCACAGCTACTGCAGGGTCATCTCAGGAGGAAAGGTCCAAGCCCTCTCAACTCTCCCTGTCAGAAGCAACACTTCCAAATTTCTCAGGAAACCTGTGAGCACAGAATGTAAGGCCAAGTGTCACATGAACTCCATGATACAAGTCAGGTAACCTTGACTATTATCCTGCCATATTATTCACAAGCTTCCAGATGTGAGTGGATTCACTGTACACCAGCTGGTGGAGGCAAATCTGTGTCTGACCAAAGCACAGAAAAACAAAAAAAGAATGTACATATATGATGGACATAATATTTCAGAGAAGAGCTGCATTAAATATGCTGTTGTAGGGCTTTTTTGCTTTCCTTTTTGGAAAAAAATGAATGCAGAGCATATATTTCACTTGATATGATATTAGGCATGTGAAAATAATTTATTTCCAAACTGTCACTCCTTCACATGTTTCATTTTCCAAAATTATTTTCCAAATTTATTTTCCAAACTGTCAGCTCCTTACCTACATGCTCTCAGTGTAGGTAACTGCAAATATGAATATAATTCAGAAGTTGTTGTTTTAAAATGCTGCCTACAAAGGAACTGGATTTTAAGGAAGAAGTTATGAATCTGTCAGAATTGGGAATGGGGTGATGCTGCACAGAGTAGTTCCACGACCATAACCTTGAAACCTTTCAGAATTCAAATTCAGGCCTCAGACATTCCTCTTTTGTGGACAGCTCAACTTCTCAGAGTTTTCATCAGAAGCTCTTTGCCTTTATGCTAGAGCCAAAGCCACAACTGTGGTTTAGCAGCATAAATCCAGACTTGGGCTGTGTCCAGGACAGGTTAAATCACCCAGGGAATCTGCTCTATCTTCAGTACATTGGTTTCTTTTCTTTGGGAGAAATACAGCTATCTGGCCTGTATGCACATTTCTATATGACTTTCCATTTGCCAATATTTTCTATCTGAAGAAGGGAAGTGCTGAACACCTTCTGCAGAAAAACTTCATCCAGGTCAGCTCTAAGAATCCTAATCCAAACTAAGAATGGAAAGTTATCATGTGGCAAACAGGAAATTCATTTTCAAACTTGTTTCGCTTTAGTTCAATATTCTTCTTAGCAAACAAACTGAATTTGTGGGTGGGTTTTTGGGTATTTTTTTCCCCTTGATCTCATTATAAGTTCACGAAAATAGGAAATTGCCAGCAGAAGACCTGGAATTACGCTTCAGTACACTGGAACCACATTGATGTAGGAGAATATATGTGTGTGTATATACGTATATAAATTAGTTTTTAATTACATTTTGAAAATACTGTTTTCAGTCAATCTAAAATCACTTTGAGGAGCAAACTTTCAGCAAAAATTTAAGAATTCTCAAATATTTAATTACAAAATGAAAGACCTAAGTTTCATCCATCATAATTTCACCATATTATTTGGAAATCTTTTTAAATGCACCTGAAACTAGTCAACTCGCATTTGCTAATAATTTAATCTTGAATACATTTTAAAGAAAATAATGTCTTTAGCAAGACAGCTTTCTTTCTGCCTAAGGTTGAGAAGAAATGTCTTTAATTTCATTAAATGTATATTTCTTTCCACAAACAATTTTTACTTTCTATACATATCTGAAACACTTCTGTCCACCCAGTACCCACCTGTAAAACGGGCTTTGCTCAAAAAACTTTTTAAAATATAGATACATATTTCCTGTTAAAAAAAACTTTCTACAAATTGAGCATTTCTAAATCAGCATTAATTTAGACCAAGAACTACCTTTTGGGTTAAAAAGAAGTCTGACAATGATTCAGGATACTACTTTAGGTGCTTGATTACTGCCTGCATGTCTATTCCCTGTCCTTCACTTCTACCTACTCATGTGTTTATCTGACAATATAAATCATCTTGCTCTTTACAACGAGTCTTAGCTAATTCCCTTAAACCTGGAAGAAAATAAATCCAGAAGCACACCGATAGAAGCAATCTGGGAGATGCCAGCTGCATGTCCTGTGTCTGAGCTAAAGCCCTCGTGGCTCACTCTCCTGTCCATGAGCACCATCTGCCCTTCCTCAGCCTGCTGCACTCTGGCCCCAGTCCAAGTGCAGCCAGCCCTGAGGGGTGTCTGACACACAGGAGCTTGAGGCTGTGCCTTCCCAACCTCCCTGCGAGGCTTGGCCACCTCTGCCCTCCAGGCAGGCTTGGGATGCCACTCTTCCCTCTAGCAGGGCAATTCCCAAAGCCTGCCCACGCTGAAACTCAGGCTGCCTTCCCTCCTGGGCACTGCTGAGCCCTGCAGCCCCTGGAACGGCACTGACGCCACGTCCCATCATGCATGCTTTATGTAGGGACCAGCTGTGGTTTCCCCAGCTTCAGAAGGGCTCCATGCATATCAAAGAGCATGATTTGGCTTTGTGGACTGAGAAGCTCTTAATAATTAAAGTGAAACACAGACACAGGTGTGAATGCTCAGCAGCAGACAGGGGGAGCAGAGGGAGGACATCAATGACTCTACACCCACATATCTACTCACTTCACAGTGTCCTTTCTGTATGGACAGTTTTCTTGCAGTGGAAAAGAAAGAAATGGCAATTAAACGAACTTCTGATCCCACTTTAGTTGGTTGAACACTTGCAAGAATAAAAACAAACAGAATGGATGGTGTGGAAACTTCTAAAGCAGATGTTACTTCTGATGGGGAACAGCTAATTGCCAACACAGAGTGTGTGTGAAATATTGATTTAGCTTGTGTGGATAGGGAAGCAAGTCCCAACACACTTTCATCTGTTCTTAAATATAAATGAAAAAACAATACATTTACTCTAAGGTCACTGTGGGAACAGAGGATAAGCCAAAGCACACACAGCTTGTGAATTTATATTCAGAACCCCCAGCAGCAAGAAAAGAGAGACGGATACCATCATCTTACAACCAGCTTTTGGATCATGTTGTGCATCTGAGAATGCCAGCAGAGTCCAAGGCTGTCTCTGCATTCAGCAAACCAGTCTAACTCAACAACCAAATATCCTTGTCTACCCTTCAGCCACATGTAATACTATTTTATGTAGCCATTACGAGTACGCAGGCACTAATTATCACATTTTTGGGTGTTTTTGAACACCGCCTTTAAAGAGAGAAGACACACATGGCCATGGAAGTTTTTCAGGAGTCAGGACAGACCTGTAATCACTCATCACATGAAGAGATAATTGAGAGTTTCCCTGGGTGTTCAGAACAAACAGCTCTGTGCAGGGAGGGGGAAGGGTGCAAACCTGCTCCAGCCATTGCCAAGAGCGAAGAATACTTTCATACAGGGCAGTGATGGAGTTAATTTGATAGGTAGCCCTGGGAGCCCCGTGGATACTCAGAAGGCTTAGCCAACAAGATTTCATCAAGGTTGTTAGTTGCCTCTCCATCTGCTTCACGAGGAACTCTTGGCAAGCTTAACTCTATTTCCAGTTGCTAGAGAGACACTTTCAGCCTCAGGATGAAAGTAACATTGGTCTTTCCTTTCACTACATAGCATTGTAACTCAATTTTCATACAGTTTTCCCTGCAGAGGTTGAGTTTGGAGGCAGAATTCACATGAAGTTTTCTCACAAAAACACAAAGCATTTTATAAGACTAATATTAAAATTAAAAACATTAAAAAGTTCAAAACTAACTGCAAAACATGATTGGTTTTATGGTGGGTATTTTTTTTCCTTTTAAGTCAAACAATTCACAATTAATAATTTATCTGACATGTATTTTTTAATTTTTTTTATCATAGAATTTCCTCTGGTAGTTAGTTTCAACCTCAGGTACATTCCACTTTTAAGCAGACAGCTTTCCTAAAAATTAAACCACATTCTGAACTTTCTTGGCAAGTTCAATACTCCAGAGTCAGAGAGTGCACAGTAGAATAGAAATGAAGGCATGCACATCTTCAAGTTTAAATTTAATATTAAGCTTCTGTGAGTGTACCCTCATAAAACTTTGAAGTGTATTCCTTGCCCTGCTCTCCCCTGAGGAACTGACTAGCAGAACAGAACAGAACCATGTGAATGCTCATGAGAAGGAGGAGCACGAGAAAAGCAAATTAACTCAATGCAGTTCTTTGAACTAAAAAAAAAAAAAAGAAAAACAAATTGGCAAAGTCTGGATTTAGGAGGATGTGACACTGCAGATTTACAGAATGGTTAAGAGCAGAAATTCAGCTCTTCTCAAATGTGCTGAGTAGAATGTCTATCTGCATGCTCATCATCCAACAAGCTGAAGCAAAGATAATCTTGCTTGCTCAGCCCTTGTTCAGATTTGCAATTTATAGGAGTGGAGTTGAAGTGGCAGGAAGCCTGGCGCTGTGTCCCTGTGTTTGTTGGTGTCCCTGTGGCTCCGGCTGAGCCCCTTGGCCAGCTGTGCTGAGCCCCCCAGCTGCCCACTCCTCACCTGGATGGCCCTGGCAGCCCAGCCCAGCCCAGCCCCAGTGCAGAAACAGCCACAGGTACAAAGAGCTGCATAATTTCAGCTGGCTACAAAAAATAAACAACCCGAGAAAGAGTTTGCTGGTCCCAGCTACGTCAGATGCTGTTTCCACCTGCTCTGTGTCACTTCTGTCAGGCACGACTCAGACCCAGCAGTGCACACCCTCCCTGTTCTGGCTCCTGCTCATGTGCAGGGCAGTCTTTCAACGCAGCTCCATTCCCAACAAAACATCCATCCATCCATCCATCCATCCATCAATCTCACTGCTTAGAATTACAGAACCACAGAGACATTAAGGTTGTTGAATAGCTCCAAGGTCATGAATTCCAACCTCTGACCAGACACCACCACATCAACCAAACCAAAGCACCAACTGTCACGTCCAGCTTGCTTTCCTGGGCTGTGAAAACCCTCATAAACACAAACCAAATGTAATTCATTTACCTAATTCATGATAGCTAAATTTGCCTCAGGTTCACTCGGTGTGCAATGGCAGTACTAGATAACAGAAGCACAGGCCAAGGGTAATTAAAACCTTATTGATTTTACTCAGTATCACAGTGATGATATGAGTAATGTTAGCCTTCTTATAATGGAAAGAAAATACTAAGTGGCTGTGTGAATAAGATAATTTCATTTTCTGTAAGATATCATCAGAAATTACAAAAAAGAAAAGGATTTCAAATCAGTCTGGCAAAATAGATGTTTTTGAGGGACTTTGGCTGACACATTTAAAAATAATTTAACCCAATAAAAACACAGACATAATTCTTAGCTGAGCCACAGAAAAAAAACTGGGAGCTCTCAATGCACTCGGTGCACAGGGATATGCACAAAGAACACTTATCCTGCTTTCAAGATGTGATTTAAGGGGAAAAACTTATAAAATTCCTCCCTCCCTCTCTCCTTGTTCCCTAAAGTGCAGGTGGTGGTTCCCGTCTGGTCCTGCTCATGCTGCCTGTTCTGTGCTCTGCTCTCTGACTTTTGTGGTCAAAGCAGCCCACAAAGCCCATCACCAGCTCTGCACAATTCCTCAGGATATTGCTGGAGGACAGAACTGTGTCTGGTGGCTCTTTAGTTGCTGCAGCATTCTCCTATCTGGCAGAGGCATGACAAATTTGCAAGTCAACATGTTTTAAGATGGATTATCCTTTTCAGAAAATGTCTGCAGGGATGGTTTGGGAAAAAAATCCTTTAAAAATCTTGTTCCTTGCTTTGCTTTTCACACTAAACATGAGAAGAAATATTCAGAGAGGATTTCTGCATTCATAGCTAACGGGGGAAGGGTTGATGTAAGGTCATATCCCATTTATAAGAAGGGTTAAATGGCCTTTTAATTTGTTTCGCTATTCCACATAAAGATATATTTACACACATTCCAGATATTATGGAGATAAACCTGTAATATCTATTTTTCCACCTTTAGAATGATAATGTGAGGAGAATTTTTCAAAGTTCTGCATCACTGCAAACCCCACATATTTCATAAAGATGATTAACCACTGAAGAAAGCTCCCAGCAATTTAACAGATACAAGCAAAAATTTAATGCCTTGGAGGCATATCAGATGTTGGAGGATAGCTTAACTACTGAATTACCCACCAAGCTCCTCTTCCAGCTCTGCCTTGGGGATACTACAAAAGATGTTTCAAGAATGAGATAGAAGGCACTGAAGGAAAAGCCATGTTAAAAACTTTTAAGGAGTGGCCCAGATCTTGACCTTATCTAAATTAGCTTGGACTTGCATAAGATGGGAAAAGGTTGATGTGGAGGAAAAAGAAGATGATAATGATCAAATGTCTTGACTTGCAGACAGGCAATAAATCACTTCTATTGAACACGCCATGAATGACAACAGAGAGTCTTAGACCTGAGAATGAGTCTGGAAACTCTGTGTCTTCCGAGCCATCTGAAAGGAAAATAAAAGTCTCCTTGCATGGGCATTGTGTTCCTAATTTGCAGAAAGGTAAATAAACATCTTTCTCAGCTTTCCGCTAGAACAGAAAATACAAGCCCCAAACATTCTGGATGGCCACACAGTCAGTAAATCTCCTCTCCAGTCAAAAATTTTTCATTTGCTATTTCCTTGCGTGAACACACTTCACTGCCCAGGGCTGGCCTCTAGGATTTAGGAAAAAATCCTCTTTGGACATCGATTGATTTCCCCGCACACTCAGCTAAATTGGGGTCTGTCTGAAGAGAGGAGTGAGCCCCGCTGCCGTCCCCAGGTGTGACAGGAGTGTCCCACCCCTGGCAGGGACAGCAGGTTCTCCCTGCCCTGCTAAGGCTGACCTGGGCACGGGGTGTCCTGCAGGTGGGGACAGGTGCTGATGGCACAAAGGGCACAGGAGGTGTGGGCAGTGCCTTGCGGAGCGAGGCTCAGGGGAGTTATTGTGATGCCCGTTTGGGTTTTGCCTTTTTTTCTTTTCTATGGTCTCTGTATTCTTCACACACCCATTTGTAGCTCTGTAGCCTGTTGTATTAGTGCCTAGATTTCCCAGTAATTTTCCATGCCCTTTCCCAGGCATAAAGACAAAACAAATTCCAGAGCTCCAAGCCCTGGGGGATACAAGGCCCCAGTCGCTATCTAGGTTCTTCCTAAGAAGCAAGGCTGAGAACAACTCTTCAAGATATCTTTTCATGGACAAAGTGCAATTAGTATCAAAAGGAGGTGCTCCATAAAAGTGACTTGACCTGGGGGCGGGGGGGGAATTTCATTACCAGTTATCCTCCTAATTGGTGCTTTTTATCAATTATACTGATATCCTAAAATCTATAAAAATGTATTCACTCCTGTGGGAGTGGGCTTTTATGGACACCTTTCCGTAACTGCTCCTGAAGGCCTTCAAATAAAAATTCACTCTTATATTACCTCCTTACTAAAATTATCTCAAGTTTTGTTTCCAGGTTAGGAAAAGGCAACACTTGCAGTCAGCCATACCCACACCCATCACACCTGATGGCACCAACAAATATAGCTGGGGACCTTTGCTCTTAAGGTTCTTTTTCCTGATATTTTCTTAACAGAGGAAAACCCTTAGTTAAAAAGAAAGAGGACAGCGCAATCATTTTGGTGACCTTGTTCATACAAGCCAATATTTTTAAACACAGATTTTAAGTCTAACCACAAACTTTGCAGAAGTAATCTCCTGCTGTTGCCCTCTCCAATTTTTCCTACTTTTTTGTTGTCGCTAGAGAGGAGTCAGCAACCTGAATAAGATCACTGCTGTTGCAAACTTTAAAAAGCACCAAACAAACAAACAAACAATATTTCAAATAAAACCCAACTCAATGCACACAGCTTCAACAAACAGTGCATGTATTCAGAAAGCTCTTAAAATTTGTCTTATATGCTTTACAAATGTTAACTTCATGAGATGCAGAGGCCTAAAGGATTCCTAGATTAATTCACTTGATATTTTAGTCTTTTGAGAAGGATGGGGTGGATAAAGGCTTACCACTTACAAAAATAAGAACAAAAAGACCAATGGTACTCATTCTGCTAAATCAACTACAACAGTTTCCACATGGGTATACAATACATTTGTGAGCTGCTAAATATGGGTTATGACCTCTAAGATGGGAGTATTTAGAAATGCATGTCTCCCTCTCAGGGGTTTCTGACAGTGCAGGCAGTGTTTGTTTACATATGTACCCTAAAAGTTTTCTGCACCTTCTTTTTTTACTGGTCATGTTTTCCTTTTGAGGCTTGTAAATTGAGGTGTGCCTGTAAAAATCTCTCAATGCATCTCAGAGCCCTGTAACAGTCTAAAGTTAGAACTTCTGCCTTACAGGTGGCATAATCAGGATTTCTCAGGAGTTCAGGCCTTTTTCTCCTCCTCAGCACATTGACTAGGTTTGAACCTTTGCCTCACCTCATTAATTAGTTCAGCTCTCCAGACACACTAAAAACTCCATGCTTATCCCAGGTAGCCAGCCTCCAAGAAAACAAAGGACAAGTTCAAGCCCTTCTCTCAGGTTCTTTCTTAAAGGTCTGTCAATCTTCTCCTTCTGAGGTGAATCCTGGAGTCTTCAGGGGCTTCATACCTACCCTTTTCTGTCGACGTTCTAAACATCTCATCTGTCTTTCAACTATTTCCTTTTCCTTTTCGTTTAACTCTCTGTTCCCCTCGTACTCCTGCCTGTACTCTAATATTTCTATATTAAATTCTCTAACTTATTCTTCACAGTGCTCTCTCCTGGTCTTGGATTCTCTTGGCCCCTCAGCTTCCCCAGCACATTCTCACCATGGCCAAAGTCCCCAGCCCAAGGTTTTCCAGCCTCATTTCTCTATGAGCATCCTACAGGCAGCTGTCCCCACTTGAAGCAATTCCTCCACTCCTCTTCACTCGCTGCAAAGGGATTCACATCTATTTTCTCCCTCTCTTTGTACGTCTAACACTGGCTGGGGTCTGGGCTACTGCAGGGACAAGTCTTCTGTCTCCTGCAGTATTTTTGGAAGGCCAAGCAGCATTTTCTCCCAGTTTTCCCACACAGAATCACTGCTGATATACCACAACAGGCCAGGCTCTTCTCCCTCTGATTTCCTACACCTTGCCATCCAAAGCCTGGAACTCATTTCATCAGCCTTCAACATCCTGTGGGAGCATGAGATGTCTGTAAGAAAATGACTACTCCAGAAAAACTTCAGAAAACCGAACTCAAAGGCTTTGTTTACATTTCCCAGTCTAAGAAAAGCTTTCGGGTATTTGCTTGTGGGCTGCTGTCAACAAAAGGATACAAAACATTTGTACCCCATCTGCTAAAAGATTATTAGTGGCTTTTTTTTTTAATCCATCTTGTGAAATTGTACTTTACAAACTGTTCACACAATTCCACTTTTTTACTCTTCAGGTTTTTAATCTTTTTTCTGGTTCTCAGATAAAAAGGAAAGGAGAAGAATTCAAAATCAAGAAGAAACTGCATATAGAAGGCAGGTCCAACTGCAATTACTCACACAGTGGCTGAGCATTCTAATCAAATCCTGAATTCCTGGAATTCTTCAAGTTTTTAGATCTTACTTTCACAATTATTCCTCTGCTGTATGCATACTTTCTATGCTGGCCCTAGGCAAAAGGTATTACCAACGGAATAAAGGATTGTAGGAGATTGTTGTACAGTCCTATTAATA
This sequence comes from Nesospiza acunhae, assembly GCA_013398715.1. Taxonomy (NCBI): domain Eukaryota; kingdom Metazoa; phylum Chordata; class Aves; order Passeriformes; family Thraupidae; genus Nesospiza; species Nesospiza acunhae. The sequence goes on from VZSU01001764.1 coordinate 446,125, forward strand.
ATATAAAATCAGTCTAAACCACAAAGCAATTTTGTTGACTCATGGGACATTAAACATACCTTATTTAAAGCCTTTGTACTTTTTATTTCTGAGTTCTCCTTCAAATCATTTTTATTGTCTGATTTAGAATAATTCAACATAAGATATGAATTTTCCAGCTAAGAAGCCATTACCAATTCAAACATCAAACTGACTTTGCTTCCAATATGCAAGCAAGTGAACTTAGTTTATTAAACTTTCTTCAAGCTAGAAATGTTTTATAACCCAAGAATAGCTGTTTAATACATTAAATTCTTTTACTGCTATAAAACTTAGATGGCTAATGCACCAGCTATTTTAGGTTCAGGCATGGATAGACAGATCCTAGATCTTCTGCCTATAAATGGGCCTATGGGCCAAATTCATGCTTATGCATTATCTGAAATAGAATGCCTGCACAAAATCTTTAGATAGACACAGGAGTTACTTATATGTTTTTCTCACCTGATTGCATTTAACCCTCAGATGATCTGAGAGAGATTATATGCTGAGATGGCTGGTTATTTTCCGATAAGAAACTGGGATTTGTTGGAGCATCTTAAATGTTAAAACCTACATTTTTCACAGGAAAATTTTAGACAGTTTTGATAGAAAAAGCTTCCCTGATCTAAACTGGAATTGCAGACAGAAAGGCAACTGCTGTTGAAGACTCACTCCACAAAAAGACTCCAATCCTCTGGTAATAAAGTCATCACTGCAAGCCCAAGTAACAGGATCATTTCAGCACAGGACTAAAGGGCTGATCAGGCAGGTCTATATTTATGTATATTTATATATGGAGCTGCACCCATTTATTCAGAATTTCACCTGAAGATCAGCTCTTCATGGCAGCTGCAACACTTTGTCTTTTGGCATGATTTCCAAATCCACAGCATTCCTGGCTATAATGGAGAGCCAAGGGAACATGAATCACTACTTATCTGCAACCATCCAGATAAACCATTCAGGTCTTTTAAAAGCAGAAAGAAGTAAACCTATTTTTAGAAACAAATCCAAATGAAAGTGTTACAGGCATACCTGCAAGCACATGTATGTATTCTAGGGTTACCATAGATATATGCATGAGAGAACATGAAATGTCCTTGAAATTTGTCCAGAACTTACAGGGTTTAAAGGAATATTTATAGGCATATGGAAACAAAAGACACACAAGCGCTGATTTATTTTTCTTTTCATTTTTCTTTGTACTGATATTCGAGCTTGTGAAATTTTAGCGGTTAGTATTTTTGCATGAATGGCCACTGGGCGCCACTGTTCTGCTGCACAGAAAAAGAGCTGAAACAACACTTTCGTTGCAGCAATAAGTTTTTTATTATTAAAGTATGTATACTACTGCCTCACATACCCATCTTTTAGAAATGGCACTGCTGCACAGTTCATAGGGAGCTTTTTCACAGCAGAACAATAGGAAAACTGGCACTAAGAGATGGAAAACATGTTTAAACTCAACAGGCAATATAATCTAGAAGAAACTTTCTTCAACAGTTTATTTTCTACTTAATAAAAGATAGACATGTTATCCAGCTTCAGGTTCAATATTCATTTGCTGAATGACCTTGTGGAACTCACTGGGAACTGTTCCTGCCCAGCTGGGCACAGCTGCTTTTCCAGTACACAAATATGTTCATCAAATGTTCAAATGTACATGGAAACAGGATCTAATGCACTGAATTGCCTTCTAGAATCCACGGTGTGTTTGCAGCTACAATAACTGTGCCCAGGTAATTGGTGCATTTCTGAATGTGGAAACCACATCCTTAAATCCTCTGAGCCTCATTTTCTTCAGTTAGGAAATGGGGCTAACAATGAGTATGCAATTCATGGCAAGAATAACCCTGCAGGGAGAGACCATTATAGAGCTAATAAGAACAGGTTTGGGCCTGTGTAAGAAGTGGCCTCAAGAAGCTGAAGTCCAGCTGGAGTGGGACTTACAGGTTTAGCAGTAGCGAGTATCTCATGCTGGGAGAGGACAGAGGGTGGTGTTACAGGGACCTGCCACATCCCATCCAAGGAAATATAACAGCAGTAGTAAAAGGAACCATTTGCTTCCAGTTGCAATACAAACATATTCAAGGTGTAAAAAAAGCTCCCAGAGGTCAATGAAGAAAGACAATTTCAAATGCTGCCGCTCCAAAGCATCAAGTTATAAGCAAAAAAAAAAAAAAAAAAAAAAAAGAATGGTGAAAGACTGAATTCCTTGAAAGTCCAGAAGACAGACTTGAAATATGAAAAACATCAGAAAGCAGCCTGAACTACATTGTAACAGCTTTATGCCAAATCAGAAAGGTCTTTCCTATCATGTAGAGAGTTTTCAAATTTAAAAATAAATTATAACAAAAAGGAAAATTTATTGCAAATTGACAGATTATTGAGGCAATTATCTTAAATAATGTTACTTAATCTTTATAACAGGTTATACTGCCCAAATGTGGGCTGACAGCTATTCATCACATTGCTCTGGTGCATACTTGAACGAATTTCAGAGATGCTAAATGACCTTAGAAAGGCATTTCTAATAACAGAATAACAGTGGTCTTAGTCCACTGCAGAAGCTAAAACCCTATCATGTTCCACCAGAATAATTTTGAAAAGTGAAGAGGACACTGGTCATGTCTTCTCACCAGAAATGACACTCACCAGAACCTTCTTATTTTTAAAGCAATTCAGAACTCCACAGAAAATGCTGTGTCCATGCAAGTAGGAAAGATCTAAAGAATGTTTCTTATATCTTCTTTATTATCCAAGGCAATATTTCTGTGTTCCCACCCAAGATCAAAACAATTTAGTTTTATCAATTTTAGCACTCTTTGACACCCTGCTGAGCCCATCATACTTTTCTAACCCACTTCCTTTCAGTCACTGACAGCTTCTAATTAATTCCCTGCCCTTAAATTCCCTCACCCATCCTCTGCAGTGTGCCCAGTCCCCATGAAGTTCAACCATAAAAAACCACAGCAATAAATGGTTTGAAAGGAGTCCTGAGCTCCCCTCTAGGTAGCCAGGTACCCCCTGTGTCTGTCACTCACCACCCAGACGGGGAGATGACAAGGTTGTCTGCACTCCTTGCCTTTCATGTTTGGAGTTTAATAGGAGATAAAAATTGGTTTCTGTCTGATGCTGACTGCCTTCCCTCACCTGAAATGACCAGCTCAAGTACAGAACAGGGAAAAGTGTTCCACTTCAAGGAGCTGATGGGCGAGGGTCAGAGCACAGCAGAGACAGACGCGACCTTAGGGCACTTCCAGCTGTCCTTGCTATGGTGAGAGCTTTGGAAACAGCTTCTACTTTGAGACAATAAAGGTGAATTTTATGAAAACTAGTGAACACTCCTAGGCTTAGATAATTTGGATGCACCTGAAAAGTTAGAGGAAACAATCTAACCTGACCACAGCTTAAAGTGAAAAATACCCAGCCCATGTTCATATTGTACTTTGTAAACATGGCCAAACAGAACTGGCAACAACAAGCACAGAAATTTTTATGATTATTAAAAAATTGTTTTCTGTCATGGTTTACAAAGTGCTATTATTGTGAAAGGGTTGGGACACATTTGCAGTTGTTTTTCTCTCATTATAATCATAAACAACACACAAATGTGCCTTGAGTATAAAGGCCATAAAGCCAGATACCCATCTGAAACAAACCATGCTGAGATTAAATGTCTTTTCAATTAAAATTTAGATCTGTACCCTGTACCGTAGTCAAGTGATCTTGCAGCACAGCCTTTATTTTCAAGCAGATAGCAGCTACAGATATACAGTAAGAGAACATTTCATGCTTTGGTAAAACAGAGGCAAACATATGGTTTTCACATCCCTAATTTCATTACAGCTCAGCTCTTCTCAGCAATAACTGTCTCTCCCATAATACTTCCAAATGCCCTGAAATACTCTAAGTGAATTTGGTAACTAGCAAACTGCTGTGTTTCTCTGTTCATTAGCATGAACTGTCTTGTTTCACTTGCCTATCACGCCAATGTGATCAGGCATAATGCAGTGCTACGCGCTGGAACAAGTCAGAAAAAATTTTAAAGGCCACATGTTTGGCTTTATACTGAATTCTCAACAGCCTGTCTGTTGTCCATTACACAGCCCAGGTAATTTAATAGCCCAGCTGCTCAAGTAGAAAACAAAACGACAACTTTTTACAACTTTAGAAACTTGTATTGTTGTCACTTATCTGTGAATGGGTCTCCATATGCAGACACTTATGTGGGCTTTTTACCGTCTTTTGCAGAAATGAACGCTCACAGCTTTCAAGAACTTCTAATATAATTTAATATAGAATATTAAAGAGCTTGGCAGCATTTAAATATCCAAATTCATAATTGTTGAAGTGCTTGAACACTGTGAGAGCTGCCCAAGAGCTGGAAACAAAACTTGGCTGTGGGTGCATCAACAACAACAACATTTCTTTCTGAAAAAGCTCAAAATCAAAAGTCAATCATCTTTTTGAGGAAACGGTGACTAGATAACTATTATTATTTACCAGCATATGACATTTTCAGTACCATACAGATGCTTTTGTCCAAAACTAGGCCAGAGCCTGGAGGAGAATATGGCCCTAGACATTTTCCCAAGCAATTCACTACAGGGAGAACATTCCAGTTGTGTGAAAACCTTGCTGAGGATGGAAGGGAGGTTTCAGCCTGCCTGCAGCCAGCTCCCCTCATTGCTCCTGGGCTTGCAGGGAGCAGGA